>KN727230.1:4792-29237 GCA_000816745.1 Ancylostoma duodenale
TCATTTATTACTTTTCTTTGATTGCTTAACACATACGTAACTGACGATACGACGTACCGATGGGTCGTATCCGTTTTATCCCTTCCTCTTAGGTGAATCTTTTTCAAATTCTGGCACTACGGGGTGATTCTACAAGATGAACACGCAGATGGTATCCATTTTGTACAGTAACTGATACTGTGGAGTTACTGTAGGCGTACTGTAGGTACTTTTGATGTACGTATTTTCTCACAGCATCTGCTACAAACTTGAACTTTGGAGTTACTTAATGTGCTGAACACGAATACTGCGTCCATTCTGCACCGTAGAGCAGTATTGTAAGGCTACTGTAATGTTACTGTATGGCTACTGTAGGCGTACAGTAGATGCAGTTTAGTGATGAAATTCAGTGAAACTTTGGTGAGTAAGGTTATTTGACCTGCTGAGCACATTCATTTTGTGCCGTAGCGCAGTACTGCAGGGTTACTGTAGGCATACTGTAGATGCAGCCTGTCCACCAAATTCAGTGAAACTTTGACAAGTGGGGGTATCTGACATGCTAAACGCGAATTTGAGATCCATATTTGAGACAGATGCCACATTTGAGATCAGAGTGTAAAATAACACCAGTTTCGGGTGATTTCTCATGCAAAACCTTCCCTAAAGTTCATACATTATGATTACAGTAACTACACATTAATGCGGTACGGTAGAAAATGGATATCATATTCTTAATCAGCATGTAGAATAGCCCTCCTGTGCAAATTTTGGTTGAATTCGGAGGGCAAAAGGTCTTTCTACAGTTTCTACAGTATACATACAGTAACACTACAGAAGTGCTCTACCAAGTGAAATAGATGACATATTTGTGATCAGCATGTCAAATATGCTCTAATTACCACAATTCTGAGAAAAGAGTGAGAAACAAGCGAAAACTCCCTTCGGTCCAAAGTGGCCACAAGCGGAAATTCTGCACTGTCGCGAATGTGCTAATGAAAAAATTGAACAATACTGACAAGATCCGTTGAAAAGATGGGCCTGATTTGTTTCAAATCGCATAACAGAGGGTGTCATATTATCACCTGCGAACTTTTAATCCCGCGCTACCTCCTCTTCAGGCTTACCGTTCAGCTGAACTCAAAAGCTTACAAATCGAAAAGTTAATTCCAATTTTCAAGGAGGTACGCGAATTCGAGAAACGTAGACGCTCACCAACCTCCTCAGAAGACAAAACTAAACAATGCTAGTTTTGTCCTTCAAAGAGGTTCGTGACAATGAAGTTGATTTCTTGGTTAAGACGCGGTGGGAACATGGGGTGGGGGAACGGGTCCGTATTTCGACTTGGCTACAGGTAATTCCTTTCACAGGGAGCTCGGTGAGTCAGTACTGACATGAAAAACAGAGTGAAAGAATGTAATTGCTGCTTAAGTTCGTACCTACAGTTATACAATATTTATGTGAACAGCAGTGGCGGACGAAAAAAGTGGGTGGGTTGGGGGATGGGTGGTGGGAGAAAATCGGTGTCTTCGCCACTTTGCTGATCCGGGCGTGAAACAAAAAATTTGAGAGTATCAATTATAATATTAAATAATCAACACAAATAAATTAAAAGATAAACAATCAAAAGTAAATTGATACAAAGTTCCTATATATATTCCGTAAAAGGATACCGAAAATTCAGTGACCCACACTCGAGAAAGGAGCGTCCTCTTCTGCCCGCCACTGGTGCATTGTTATCCCATTATCACCATTCTGGAACAGTCTGTAGCGACATTTTCTGTCGCTCTATTTGATGGGTAACCGCCTTTCTAGTCTTACTTCACGACCCCAAAAAAAGAGGGCATAGTGATCGGGAAGTACGACGGAACAAAAACTAAAGACGGGGTAAGAGAATTGTCCTGCAGACTGCTGCAGATACCGCCCTGAAAGACTGGTCAAAAAGCACCTTGAAACATTCCGTGCACAGCTTATCAAGAAAACCAAAAATCTGTTGGTAGTTCAGACACGAAAATAAGATGGGACTTCGCTTTTAACGTACACCACCAGGAGTGGTAGTTTGAGAACGTGTATTTCTATATCTCCACGCATGACAAAACTGTTTTACCTGTTTTCTCTGAATTAATGCATCACAAAACCACTTCTGGAACAATGGCATCCATTTATTCGAATAATTCGAAATTTTCTCCATTCGAATATTCGAATAATTCGAAAAGTCGAAATACTCGATCATTCGAATATTCGAATTATTCGAAAATTTGAAATATTCGATTATTCGAATATTCGAATTAGTCGAAAAGTTGGAATATTCGGTTATTCGAATATCCGAATAATTCGAAAAGTTGTAATATTCGATTATTCGAATATTCGAATTATTCGAAAAACTGAAATATTCGATTATTCGAATATTCGAATATTCGAAAGGAAAAATTCGAATACCAATGTATAGTTCCGACCCTCGCCTCCCGCTCGTTCGGAACGGTATTTGCCCCTGAAATTGTCTGAGTAGGGCTGACGTTGTCCCACGGGTACGCACGCAGCGCGCAACCGCTTAGTAACAGCCAGAAATGCTCAAGTAGAGGGGTGTAATTATTAATCTGTGATTCTTAAAACCCTACGAAGTTTTTCCATTGGAGGCTACTTGCTGTGTGCGGAATCGGCGTTCATTTTGTCAAATGACGTCACTTTTATCCACTTGAGGACCTAATCTTTGGGTTCAGCATAAGCAGCTTAACTCCGCTGCACAATTTTTCAGGGGATTCTACGACATCTCCGCCAGCGTATTTGGTCCTGGTTAAAAACGTACTATTTCTTTGATTTTTTAAATTCTTTGGACTTTTTCTTTTGAATGGACGACATTTTAATTTGAGTGCTCCGTAGCGGTAATTCATCGTTGTCAGTGGGTAAAAGTAGTCGAAAAATGCAGGCATCTAACATAAACTGCCTGATGGCGATGAGCACCGATGGAAAGCGATCCGATTCAATATAACCAACACGCATCTTGTACAGTTTTAACTTCAGATGAGGCATAACCTTTTCAGTTTCAGAGGGTCCTGGTTTCGCAAATAAATAGCAAGTAAATGGTTTCGGCTCAGGAAGCACACTTGAGAAAGAGAAGGTATGATCAAAAATTCAATCCTGATCCTAACCCCGAGAATCAATAAGTTTGTTTCAATCAGGGGGGAACAGCAGATGATTCGCTTTCCCTTGAGCGGCTTTCGAAGAGAAGCATGCCACATGACTATTTTTCTAGTTGCTGTGAAGATTAGAACAGAAACGAACCTGTCGAAGGGTTCTACGTGATTCCTCATCCAGGTTTTCTGAAAAGACAAAATAAGCTGACTTACAGTGCATTGGGGTCAATATCTTGCCTAATTACAACGAAGATCTGGTCACCTTCATAAGAAGAGCTCTGAAAAAGAAAAGTTCCACCCTAATGGTGAACCAAGTTTTCCCTGGACATCCGTAATTTGCTCAGCGTTATGAAAGACACCTGCAACACTCTATGATGTGAGCAAGTAAGATGTGAAAATCCCACATATTCGTTGCTCCTGCTCTGTGCTGTTCCACAAATGACGGATGTGCCCACAGGGTATGAGATTCTGACAGATCAGGTAACCTACACTCATTATGGAGATGGATCAGGAATATGAATGAGTAACCCTCTTGACGAGATTTAATGATATGTTTCCTTTATCAGAAGTGCGACGTGCTGGAACAGGTCACGTGTTTACCACATGGGAAGCACCTAAATATGTCTTGAAAAATACATGCGGCTTACCATGTATTATAGCTCACGATCAGACACTCGCAAGTTTGGACTAAAAATGAACCCGTCCGTGAGACCTACGAAAGCATTCGCATGTCGAAACTGCCGACAAGATGCGGAATCTGTTATTAACTGAAAAAGGGATGTGAGTCTCGGCTTTAAATGTTATTATCACTTAATCTGTCAATTTAATTTCTTCGGTTAATATAAAACGATTGTTTTCGTACAAATCTTCGAGTTAAACGACTCGCATGTTTGACACATCTTCTATTGTTTATTGATCAACTTTTCGATTATACATATTGCTTTCTTCAAGATCTGAAAGGATAAGACGATTCACATACTCTACAAGACCAGGTGCATTGGCATGTAAAGCAGAAGGTTTCTTTTTCTCTTTCTTTCCTTTCTTCAAGGTTCTTGGTCTCATCTTTCATTCATGGGAAAACAGCAAAAGTCCGTAAATCAAGCACAAGCTGCCTACAATAAGATCGCCCAGGACCCGACGGACTTGCTTCTCAGCTGAGTGTACGTGTTTTCGCGCTTGTACGTGTAGTGTACGTGTTTTCGCCTGTTCGATTGCGTTTGGGCACCGAAATCTTTTTTGAGCGCGACAAGGATGGGTTGTTAGCTGATCTATTTACCTATTTATTTACTTATTTAAAGGTTACGGCGTTCGCGGGAGTGAACGCTCATTCGCGGAGCACAGGCACAGTGAGTTCCAAAATAATATGTGGGGGTCATCGATGCCTTCGAAAGGACGACAAAGCAGACAGTCATCCTAATCCTTAAGCCCCACAATGTAGCACTGTGGGGAATTGACCTTAGCGCTGTGCATGAGACGGCATGCTCGGTAAGAGTCAGTCTAGAGCAGAAACGGTGGTGGCATAGCCGTCTTTCAATGGTTTGGAACTCGATAGCCGAGTTGCAGCGTTTCAATTACCACCTCACCTCTGACGGTCCTCACCGCCACCTCCTGTTATTGTTGGCGTATGCACCCCAAACAAGCTGTTGTGAGCATGCAAAAGAGTGCTGCTGCGTGAAGAACGCGGAATACCTCCGAAAGACATAATCGCTATAGCAGAAGTCCAGAATTACCACGTAGAAGCGACGAAGGAAGGACATACATAGTTTCATAGTCTTTGAGCAGGGGAGATCTTGAACATGCTCACTCTCACAACCTCGTTAACATTACCGCAAAGTTTGCAAAGCCCCTCACTTCTACATTGTAGACAGAAGACCAAGATTGACTTCGTCCTCGTGCAACATCGTGATTGGGAGCAAGTTAACGATGAGAACCTTGTGTCTTACAAGGCCACCACCACGCATCACCGTCCACCGAGCTGCACCATTAATACCACGGTGGCAGGGCTTAACGAATGGGCGGATCTTTTGTGGTGTTTCTAATCCCAAATCAAGTGGTGGTGGCTGCAAGTGAAGGAAGCTACTGCAAATTCATACATCTATAGTTGCCACCTATCCGTCATAATCATAGACGAAATCTGGGATAAACCAATCCGAGCAACTGTAGATGGATCGCATGAAAGCGACGAAGTTGTGCTGCGACTACTTTGAAAAAGGTTCAACAGAAAAATTTAGTCACTGACACGTTCCAGGACTACCACTCTTTCACGATCTATCCATTCGATCCATAGCTAGTCTTGATGACGTAGTGGCGAAACTACGGAAGTCGAGATAGGAAAACTCGGTTGAATATTCAGTCATGTCTTCATAGAGAAAGAAACGCCTGTGGACTGGCAGAGAAGTATTAGGTTGGTGCGAAATTAATTACCGTTTTGGGCTATGCAGAAATAAACTCTTCTCTTCTGTGGAATCTGAACAACTTCAGCCCAATCAGTCTGGGCTTCTGAAAGAGTTTTTCTTCCTCTTTCAAAAGCCGCTGGAAAATTCCGGCTAGCTCTTTTCAGTACCTTTTTGTGGAGTGGCGAACAAATGATGAGCTGATGCGATTCTTGGGTAATCGCACTTAATGACTTCAAACTTGACCATTCTGAATCGGAGGTGCCCGGTATTCTTGCATCTGTTTTGGCTTAGAATCGCCTTTCCAGTGACAGTGAGCTGGGGGTTCGGGACGTTTTCTTGCTACGAATTTAAACTCAAATGTGACTATGGTCGTGGTCGCGGCATGTCGCCTGACGATCAGGCGTTGAGGACAGCTGTGGAATCGAAATCTGATCTTACCGTTCGAACGATGAGAGCAGGAGTGGATGCTCACTATACCACAGTTTCAAAGCATTTGCCTTCAGTCAACATGGTAAGAAAGGTGCGGACTCGAACACCAAACAATCTGACTGATGAACAGTGCCTTACCTGATGTGACATCTTTTCTAACCTGATTTTTCGTTCCAAAATGACTCATTCTTGGACCAAATCCTGTAGATAAAGCACGGTTTCTGTACAATAACAAGAAATACGAATGGGTATGTGTAGAGACGTGTTCCCCACTTCTAACTTCTCCTAAACCAGATCTTCTGTCTGGCGAGGTTGTATCAGGAATTCGGCGGTGCTACAAGGGTGTGATCCGCTACAGCCTTTCAAAACCTAGTCAAGGGTTGCCAGCAGAGTCCTAGGATTGCAATTTTAGGCTGACGTACGAAAATCTGCTGTAGATATGGTTGGCAATGGTGAACTGAATCAGGTTTTCCCCTGCTCTATGCTAGCACTAGGCCTCTCACTTAAAAATTCATCCGGCAAAAAATGGCGCAGTAAGGTATCGAGGTTCTCATTCAATGCTCCTATTCCTCCGACCTTTCCCTTAATGAATATCACTTTTTCCGAGTCCCAGATGCAAAGCTGCGACAACAGCAGACTGCTGATCTACAGCATGCCGAAATCGCCTTCCAAAAATTTCTAGATATTTGCGATCTCCGTTTTCATTGTAGTAGCATACCATTTTCACTAGATTGTTAGGAAAGATTCAACGAATTGAATGGGAATCAAATTGATAGAGAACATTGTGATTAAGCCAAGTTATAACACTTCGAACTGGAGTGTTCGTTTCGGCAATTAATTTTGCACCAACCTAATACCACAATCGCGATTTGGATGAGGTAAGGCAACCGTACGAATTCAGCAAGCTATCGGACGATGATTCTGCTCACAGCATGAAGATACATGCATTATAGATGTATTATAACGCAATATCAACCGCCGAATTCGCGATGCCTGCCTTTGCTCGAGTGCATCTTTCCATACCTATCTGCGGAACTACGCATGTAATTCGTGCGGCTCTCCTGTTGATCAAGAAGCACCGTGAGAATCAAAAGCCAATGGTTCTTGCCTCTGGTGGTGTCCGGCACAAAGTCATCGGATACTGGCTGCGGTGATGGCGGTCTGAAGAGTTCATCTGATGGGTCAGGACTTTCTGTGCTCTCCCAAAAAGTTGAGTACAGGCGGGCACGCAATGCCCACGGAATTTCTGATATCCGTGAGCGTACAACAAGGCTCAGCCCTCTCATTGCTCTTCTTTGTCGTCTTCATTGATGCTATCACGAAAGACTTGCAGAGGTCAACGTCATGGACTATGCTATACGAAGACGACGTCATGCTCGAATCAGAATACAAGAACAGCATTGATACTGGACGCAGGCTTGGAGTGAGCGCCTAGATCGGTTTGGTTACCAGTGCAATGTCAAAAAGACCGATTATATGACGATCGATGAGAATGAATCCGCCACTACCTAAGCAGGTGGCAACGACCTCCAGAGGGACACTGCCGTGGCGGACGCAGCCCCCCCCCCCTCCCGAGAATGGGTCGCCAAATTTTCAAAATTACAGGGTGCGCCAAAATTACCTACGCGAACATTTTTCGGTCCCAAACAGGAACGATTAAACCAATTCACTAGCCATTTCGCAAGTATGTGTAAGCAAGCTATTCCTACTTTAAACAACAGTTTGTTTCCTGAATGACCTATTTCTGTTCCTTTACAGACTTGAAGAAGTCTACTGATTTCGCAGCCCGTTGGTCGCGGGTTTTATTTCGCAAGATTTTTTCTAGATTTTTTAGGAACAAATATCAACAAGTCTAATTCGCTTTCCTTAATAGTAAATAGTCCACCCTCTATCATATTCAAATAGGAGCCCGTGAGATTGCCAACAGAGGGAGTAACGATGACAACTTTTTCGAGCGAAAAATTAAGAAAATTCATCATTAGGTTGCATTTGAACTATTTTCTCCTTGTAAGGTGGCAGTCAATCACTTCCCAAAAACCAAGTTTTGCTGACAGATTTGCGGGCCAGTAAAGATTGTAAACATTCACCAGTACCACTTCCGCTCCTGGATTACACGCTTTAGACCGCGAAAATCAGCAAAATCGGCACATCAGACAAAATGCCTGCTCATGCCGTGACAAATAAGTGATGGTCCAATTCATCACATATTTTCAGTAGTGGAGACTTAGCCCTGAACTAATGTATACAAAAATCCACACTCGTCTGAAATCCATTGCAGGAAAAGTTATGAGGAACGGGACAGAGACCCACCACGAATAGAGAGCGATTTTTTAGCTCGTGTCTACGAAGTTTTCCCAAGCCTGTGCAGACGCGAAAAGAGGCCAATTTTGAAAATAGCTGCTGCTTATAGTAGAAAAGGCTTGAGCACACATACTTACAAGATGGCTCTTAGATTCGCTCAACCGTCCCAATTTAAGACAGAAAAAATTAACGCGCAGGTAATTTTGGCGCGCCCTGTACTTTACTATGCAAAAAAATCTTGTATTAGTTTATTTTCGATTGTTTGTTTTTATTATTATTTTTAATATGATTTTATTTATTACTTATTATTATAATTAATATTTTTATTAATTTTATTGTCCGCCTGGGTCCCCAAAACGGCGGAGACCTCGCTTTTTCTCCCACGCCCCCTCCCCTCCCCCCCTACAGCCCACTTTCTGCGTCCGCCACTGGGACACTGGTCTTCCAGCTTAACGCTCTCGGTTACCTAGCCTACGAAGTCGTCGCCAGAATCAACGCTCTGTGTTTGATACGGCTCAATGATCTGAGTGGTCTACGATGAGAAGATTATGCGCCGCTTCAAATCGAAGGCATACAAGTTCAAATGTGAGTGCGGATGAGATGAGACCGGAGGTTGGCAGTTTATCACCCCATTTTGCCTCATAGTGGCCCACACCCCAGATGTAGGCTAGGCAAAACCTGTTGCATACAGTTTTTCTCAGATGAAGATATACAAATTATTATTGGACGTAACTTGTTATCCCTGGAACTCGGGATAACTCCTGTCATATGTTTGAGTGTTCAGACAGATCAATCAAAAATGTCATTCTCGAAAAAAAAATTAGTGTAAGCAAGCAATTCTTCGGAACAAATACATTCATGGAAAATTGTTCATCGTAGAAACCATGCTTTTTGGTACCGAGAAGAGCAAATCTCAGGCTTCACACAAGGATAGCTCCGACAGGCAATTCGAAACGGTCCTTTACAATGTCCTGAAAAAAAAAGAAAACTCACGATGAAAAACGAAGAACAGACAGCATTTGTTAGAGAAATAGGCTTCACTCAAATTACCGCTACTACTGGGCAATATCGAAGGAGAGGATGTGATCCAGTGCGATGTCGAAGAAACGAATCTGGGTCTCTGGAGAGTGTATACGGCTGCAAGAACTCCACTGAAGAATTAGTAAAAACACAAGGAGATTTCTAGAGTACGTTCTACAAATTTCATCGGTGAAGTAGCAAACTTGATCGCGCGCGCGTTGCGGTTGTACATATCCACGGCTGTGCTGTTTGGGGACAGTAGATGGATATTGGTCGAATTACGACGATACAAGTTACAAAAACACTATGATTACAAACCGTTCTTCAGAAACTCTCACCTAACCAGCGAACTGCGTCCTCAAACGGTAAAGCAGTGGATGACTTCAACATTTATATGTCGGTCGTTAAGTGCATGCGCCCTCCAGCACACACCCCCTGCGATGGATTTTATACACTACATCCTTGCGTGAAAAAGGAAGTTTCTACTTGCCCATGTTTGATCGAAGGTGTCGTTTGCTAGTCACTTCCCATACTCAGGCGTTTGCGGGGTTCGACCCCAGCACGGAAAGTTTTAGCCACGCCCATTTTGAGGAACAGGTGACGTGATGCTAGTGCCGTGATCCACCTCCCGCGTACTAATTTCGACTGGCGGATGTGCTCTTTGTTTAAAGGCAGCACCCACGGAAATTTTCGCCTCTTCGATTTTGATCCCATCATGATCCAATCGATTGTGGGATCAATTTTGCAATAAGAGTACCAGTTAGAACTTTCTCAATCATGAGTAATGACAGGTAAAACCTGGATCAACAGGATCAGTAGGCAGTAAGTTTTACGAGTTTTCATGCCAATACCGCGCTCCAAAATCATTCCTGGAGCGCGAAAAATCGCAACTGTCAGCTGATTGGGCAATGATTGCAACTGGGAGTCTTTTATATTAACGTTTTCTTACCTCATTTCGGCTACAATTTCATTTTTATCCTCAACTTTCCAATATTTACTGCCTTCCCACTTATTATTGACCTCTACAAACCCTTTTTCTCACTCAGAACATCCAATTTTTCAAATATTGCGCGTATATAAAATATTTATCTTTAAAAATTACCACATGATTTTGTTCTTTTCCCTAGTCATGTTTTTATTATGAACATCCCATATTTTTTCTCTTTGTGCTCTTTCTGTTTCAAAAAAACTGCTTTACCAGCCAAATATCCGATAGCGCTAAGAAGAAAGGTGGCAATGATGGCTGCGTTATCGACTTTTTTGTTCGACCCCATAGGTGTAACTCGACCGCCATGCTCTAACCTACCAAGATTGAAGCACCCAAAAACCTTTTTTGCATGAATTTTGGTTGGACTGGGGACTTCAGCAATACTGTTCATGCTCAAAAATGTAATATTGCACTACAATCTCGGAGACCGAATTTTCCGTGGGTGCTGCCTTTAAACCCCCTCCCCCCCCCCCCGCGTATCACTTTGTACACATTCAGTTTTAGGGTTCACCCCCAGCACGAAAGTATAGATTATGCCGTGTTTGCTAAACGTGTTGCTAATACTGATACAAAGTGCATGTAAGCGGCTACTGGGTGTAAAAACCTAAGTCTAGTCTCCGCTTGGGTGGAGACAGTGAGCTCTACAGAACTTGTCTGCCCGGCTGAGACCTGGTTGAAACTATGGCCCAGCATTCGGTCAGACTAAATTCTTTGTAGATTGGTTTGAGCGTGATTTCGCAATCCTACCATGATTCCATTATCGGCTGCATCATCCTTTCTCAGTGGAGCTGACCAGCACTTCAATATGGTGGTAAGAACCTTCTTTGGCGAAACCTTGATTCGGACCTGAAGACAACATTTATGAAATGTTCCAATATGCAATAGTGTATGTACTGTAAACCACCCAGGTGGTCATCTCCCTCGTTTACTATTTTTAGCGGTTATAAATTTGAGATAGGTGCAGAACACGTTGTTTTTCAAATGATTTGATCTAAATGTTGTTTCCAGTCACTGCAATCCCAGTAAAATTGCATACATTTAGTGCTTGCCTTTGTTTTCTCGTGAGATTCGTAGTCTTTTTGTGAACAGAACGGAAATGTCGTCTTCTTATCCCTGAAATGATGCGTCGAAGGAAATGGAACAGTAGGGTGAGCATGTATGTGGCGAAAACTTACTTGATACGTTCAGTTATGAATTCAAAACAACTTCGCTCAGCAAACGTACAACCCCACTTCCTTCCGTACCACAGTCCATCATGCTCAGCGCGGATCGCTGAACGATTGACGGAGTACCATGGTCTGGAATTACAGGCTAGCTTCGTTTTTGTGGTATTTTTCGTCCAGACGAGAAGCAACAGTAATTTAATGCCTCATCTCGCCAGTTCAATCTTTCCGCCTGCGTCCTCATACAATAGAAGGGAGCCTGCTGTGCTCCTGTACTCAGCACAGCGAACAGTTGTCTCTAAGCACCATAGATACTTTTGAAGCAAGCTCTTGAGGGTGTACAGGACAAATAAAAGATATCCTTGTTCCAAGGGTATTTAAATAGTCGGATATCCTTGTTCCAAGGGTATTTAAATAGTCGGATATCCTTGTTCCAAGGGTATTTAAATAGTCGAAGTTCCGAAGGCAATTAATAGTAGGGTGATCTAACGTACGTTGTCATTGCTCCTCGTTTCTCTCATCTCTTTTGGTCACCTTTCGATTGCGCTGTTGTTTTTCTATTAGGTTGGACAATAAGTTCGTGCGGTTCTCCTGAGCATTCACCGTATTTTCCCGAAGTGAACTAGTTGAACTTAGGTTTTTCTCGAAAGTTAGTATACGCAGTACTTCTTCTTCACATCTAGAACAAGTTCTTGCAAAAAATCGTCTCATAACTCTAGGAACTGTGCGTAGAAAAAAAAGATGCATCCTCCAGCCCAAAATCGACCTTTTTGGAGCAGACATCCACTTCTGCGCTTTATCTTCAACAGTAATAGCTTCCCTTAGACGCTATCAACATCCCCAGCAGCTTGAGCTGCATTTGTCCCAGTATTTTAGGGAAACAGTTGGAGGTGTCGGCGATGTACGCTATTGTCGAATTGGGGGGTCACATTTCATGCGATAGAAAATGAGAAGAAGCGGGAACTGGGGGAATTGGTTACAATACTCGTAAAGAGCGAATCAAGAGCTACAAGATTACCTATGACAGGATGTCGTATTTAGATCAAGTCCTCGTAAAAATTTGAGTTGAAAAAAACCGCACGAACTTATTGCCCAACCTAATATATTTATTTCCTTTGTTCAATGTGCTATGCAAATGAATAAGTGTAGGAGTATTCGGAACCAAGCATTACTTCTTCTACCTATTGCATCAGGGACACAGAATTTCAAGTTATACTGGTCACGTGCAAATTAGAAAGTGGGCACTAAGTGTTTCAAGAATTGAAATTGGTTCTTGTAAGAAAAAGCTCACGCGATCACTCATTACAGAAAAATAGACTTACTTGGGTGAACAACTTACTTGGCTCCAAAGTAGGTTTCTTCCAGAATTGCTGCGCTGATATAGGAGAAGCGGTTGGAAACGTTTGACAGAATTGGAGTCATTAGTTCATTCTTTAAAGAAGTTGTAATAAAGCAACATTTCATTAAAGGAACAACTATAACTACTTTATTTAGTTGCGCTGAATTGCAAGCAGAAAATAAAAGCTCCAAGTTTTGTGGGATACTTATTCGATGCGTTCTTGTATTGATAGCAGTAATAGACATTTTTAAAAAATGAAGATTCAAAAAGCGGCGCACATCCGAAGGATTATTTTTTAATCTCGGAAACATTCTGGTGAGAATCGTTTTCTCAAGACTTTCTCAAGGGAACTTGTAACGAATTACGACCTAATTGCAAAAGTCGTCTGTTATCTGATTTTGATGTTTCAGCTGCGTCATTTTCCAACCGTACCATTGTTAATCTTATCTGTTTTTTTTGTATTGTTGAGCAACGTGAATGAAATAACGCGTAGGTACGCAGTGATGTTCTACTACAAAGTCAACCAATCTCCCAAACTTCCTGGTCAAAAGGCTAATGCGAACTCCTTGATTAACAGGAAAATGCGAAACAAGAGCAGTCAGTAGTAAATGAATGCGTGCATCAGTCGCGCTTATGAAGGTCCGGTCAATGTGGCATGTTCAGTCTGAATAAAGGTACCGCTCTGAATAGCTAGGCGGCCGCAAACGCGTGCGTCTCATTCGCGAATAAACTACATCAGTGGTGAAACTTCATAATTCAGATGCAGGCCAGTCGAACACACTCATTTAGTACGAAATGTCCTACAAACGCTTAAAGGCAGCACCCAGGAAATTTTCATGTCTGATTTTCTCATAGTTTTTGAACCCTAGCAACAGTCCCAACAATTCAACGAAGAAAGTAGTGCGGAAAACTCACTCTTTTCTAAGATATAATTAGTCAGATGTTCAAGATCCTGTATAAGGAGGATCAGCATAGGGTCGTTCGATCGAGTTGTTACGGCAGCGGAGCGTTGCTGCCAGCTGATTTGATGGCAGCCATTTCGTTTCATGTTATTAAAAAGTAAATAGTTAGTCCTTCGCTTTCCTTTTTTGTACTGGGTGACACGAGAAAATTTTCTTCTTATTATTTTGCAAGAAACCTTCTTTAGTTACTGTATGGCCGAATTCCGCCACTGTCTCATTTTTGGAATTTTGCATGGTTCCGAAATCGTTTTACAACTCGATTGTGTTTCTGTGATACCTTGCTTGCTCAGACCATCTTTTTCAAAGTTTATTTTCTACCATAATCTTTAGGAACACTGCAGAATATGGCCAAAAACCTCTTTCGCCCACAAAACAGCTGACAAAAATGGCAGCGTTATCGACTTTTTTGGATCGGTCCACATCGAACAGATCGCGCAACTCGGCCGAACCCTATCGAAAGCGATGAGCTGAAGGGTTCCGGAAAGCAGAGATTTCAACGGTTTCGACTGTTTGCAGCATTATAACAGTGTTGAGCGCACCCGATTACCTCGAACTGTACCAAAATCTCGTTGTCGAAAATTTCCGTGGGTGCTGCCTTTGACCAGGTTGCGAACCGTTGGTTAGAGGAGGCTCACCCCGTATACGTACTCATTCAGATGGATTTTCTCTGCCGAATCAGTCTCGATTCCAACGAGCGAGGAGCAACCTAGATGCCTTCTTGCCTCTACCTAAACGAAGCTGTTCTGTAGAACCCCGCATGGAATCCAATTAACTTTTATTACCACAGCTTCTCGAGCAAAGTCAAGGAACCGACGCTTCGCCTGTTTCCCGAAGGTCATGCTCCATGGATACGTCCACTCGTATAGCACATTGTTTGGACTCTTTTGAGAATCTGTGGAAGGTATGAGAGTTCCAAAACCCTGTGTTGTTACACAAATTCAGTTGGAGAAAGAAGTTGACAGAAGAACAGAAATACTTACTAGACTGTGTAGAATCTCGTGTCTGAAGAGATCTATTCCAGAGTAGAAATCATCCCATCGCATTCCAGGACAAATGTTGACAACACCCAGCAGTGGTCTCGAATGAAACATTCGTTGAGTAGGCGGAAAGCGAGGAGAAATATGAACATAATAATACAAGGGAACTTTGTCAATATTCTGACCAATTCCGAGCCATTTTGTTTCAAAATGTCAATGTTTTCACATTAACGTCTCCAAAGGTTGAAAATGTTGAAAACGGCTCTATTTGCCTTCTGTGTGGATGAACGCTTCATATCACTTGACAAGGTACTGCCTTGGCATATGTCGTGAACACATCTGGGGTAGCAGTAAACCTTAAGAAAGGACGAACGAGTATTGACTTAAAAGCAGCGAACTATCATTTCTTGTCCTGCTACCACGAACAAACTAAGAGTTAACTGCCAACCATTATGTTTGAATGACAGGAATTAAATCATCAAAGCGTCATAAGTTTTGGACCTCCAACCACGAGAACATCGATGTCCTCAGCCTGCAGAATTTCATCATAGATTGCACGGTTGACCAATTTATGTGATCGTTGTAGCTCAACCAAACAGTTCGCTCCGCAGAACCTAACGTTGATGCAGTATCTTGAAGAGCCACCCCAGTGTTCACAAAATAGGTAGGATTCAATTTGAAAATGATCTCCGACGGAAGGTCATGATTATTGGGACAACGGGAACATCAATCAGCCGGGTATACCCAAAATTGCATTTTCAGCGGAAGCGCATCAGTGCAAGGTCCCACTGGCTACAACGATAATTTGTTTTTGGAATACATTCTTCTGGTACACTTTCTTTGATTATCATCTTTTGGTTGGAAATTTGTTGGTTGAAGAAATGGATTATAAGTCCATTGAGAGATATGAACAAACACCTTCAGCCTGTTTCTTTCAAGTAGTTAGGATGCCGCTACTCCAATCAAAGCTCTTATAATAAAGTCAGTCCAACATCAAAAACACGAATTTTCCTCGTAAAGACATTAAGAAGTAAGAAAACACCGAATTACCTCTTATTATCCTGGATTGTGCACGGCGACGCGGAAGCAAGCATTTTCGGGTGTGATTTGCAAAGTTTCTTGTTATTCTGAACGATTGTGAAGGATGTTCATCCTTATGATATCTATTATGGCGTCACTCGCACCTCCACTAACAGTACGAAACTGCTCGTCTTAAGGAGGAAAAGCTCGTTAAGCTTCATAATATCTTCGGAGATTCTCTTTTCTTCTGTCTGCAAAGGGAGACAAAAAGGCAGATAACATCAAGAGCAAGCTTATACTTCAATTCTACCTGTGAAGAAATGCTTACTTTGCTTAGTATAACGGATGTTGCAGACATAAATTTAGCTGAACATTGATGAATAATCGCTCGAGTGATGTTACGGTCACCATAATCCAAAACGGAAATGATTCCAGAGAGGTTGCGAATAGCGCCAACTATACTCTCCTGTAATAAAAAGGAAGTCAGTTTAGGTTCCTAGATGAGCTTCTCTCAAAATCTCTTAATGGTGACCACTCGCTAAAAGGTAGGGGAAGTTTTTGAAGAAAAAACGAGAGTCAGGAAAGAGCGCAAACTCCTGCACAATCCTTCCCAGGAACATGGAACTTTCAAACAATACGTTTGCGGCATTTTAGAATACAGCTTCAAATCTGGTGAATCAGCAACCGCATCCAGTCGCAGTACTAACGCTGTATTTGAGGTCGGTACAGTGGTCGAACGCAGGCACAAGATTGGTCCAGACGCCTTGGTGTTGGAGACTTCAACCTGAATGTTTCCGCACGGTCGGAACGCGCATCTGGAGTCGACAATGGACGATTACAGCAGGTGGTAAATTCATATCCACAGCAAACTATGTGTGGAAGGACACAATTCTTAGATGGTCACTTTACCACCATCGCCTATCACCTGCGTCAGTTGGGCAAGCTAAAAAAATTATCACAGTGATTGATCATGATCTGACCTGGTGCGATCTCCAGCACTGTGCAGAGATGGCTACTGAATTGGCCTCGTACAAAAGTATTGAAAACTAGCTGAAGTCCATCTTCACAGGAGATGAGAAGTTGTGTCTGTACGTCAACACCAAGCACCATCGACACTGAATTGACAAGGATGAGCAGCCTGAGCCGCAGCCGAAGACGGGTGATCTCCCTCTGAAGGTTGTGGTCACTGCTCGGTGTGACAGCAAAACCATCGTCCACTAAGCGCTACTGCTACGCGACGCTGCCCTCACATTAGACCTGTGCTATCAGAAGCCGGGTAGGTCAGCTGCAAAGATCGCAGAGAAGAGTCCGAATCACGGCAAGATCCGATTTCTACACAACGATATTCGTCCAAACACTGAAAGAGTGAGTTGCCAGAAGCTACCCGACTTTGGTTGGAAAGTGCTGACTTACCCAACGTACAACCCTTACCTTGCCCCAAAGATAACCACCTTCTCCTGTCCAATGCCATGCAAGGTAGAGGGTTCGATAATGAAGATGACTTCGATCGCTGATTGGACAACTTTTCCGAGTCAATGCCAGAACAGTTCTATGCCGAGGGCATCGAAAGGCTTTCCGAAAATGGGCGAAGAGTGGCAGGACGTAATGGTGGTTTATATATTTCTTGATGTACTTTCCTGTTCTTGAAAAGTCAAGAAAATGTGCTGTTCCAAAAACCGCTAGAACTTTCTCGACAATTTAATATGTGTCCCATCGACTCCCCCCACTATGTTCACAGCAAGAGAAGGCAGTTCATTTTAGCGCGATAATTTCAGCCCTTTCAGCTTTGCTGGAAACAGTGGCGCAGACGGCAATGATCCACTATGTTATGTCTATTGTGTGGATGTCAGCGTGCGATCAATGCATCAAACGTGGCAGTGAGTTTTGGGGTTTAGTCCACTAAAATGTTACCAAGGGTCTTGATTCGCATACGATCTCGAACGCTAAGCTGAACAGCCACACTAGTGAGCAAGGACACTCGGATGCAATCATATTGTCATCACCAAACATTTTCACCTTGGTTAAACACAGTTATCTTAAAGGCAGCAGCGTACGGAAATTTTCATGTCTGAGTTTTTTATGGTTTTCGAACCTTAGCAATGGTCCCAAAAATTTGAAGAAAAAAGTAGCATGGAAGCCTTAACCGTTTCTGTGATATAATTACTTAAATGTCCAAGATCCTGGATCAGCAGGATCAGGTGGGGTCGTTCGATCGAGTTGTTGCGGCAGCGGATCGTTGCTGCCAGCTGATTTGATAGGCAGCCGTTTCTTTCCTTGTTATTACAGGGCTATTTCTTGGTTGTTAAAGGCAGCACCCACGGAAAATTCAGTCACTGCGAATTCAATGTAATATTAGGTTTTCGACTATGGATGACATGGATATAGTGTTTAAATTTGTCCAAACACATAAGAAGGCCGGCTTTGGGATGCTTCCGTTTTGCTATGCTAGAGCAGGGTCGTCGAGCTAAACGGTTGAGACAAGCAAAAAAGTCGATCACGGCGCCATCACTGTCACCTATTTTCTCGATGCAGTTGGATATTCAAAAAGTTAGGCAGCTTTTGGGGAAAGAGTTGTTACAGATGGAGAGAAGATAAGATGTTCATCACATAAACCTCATTCACGCGAAAAAACAAAGCCTTATGATATAGCTTAGAAAAGTAAGTGACGCGACAATAAAACATTTCAGGAATTGGGTGATCTGATCAATAATAGGTAAAAAGAGCGGAACGTGATAGAAAAACTCCCAACTAGTGCTCTTATTGCGAAATTGACCCCGTCTTCGATTGGATCACGACTGGATCAAAATCTAGGAAGCGAAAATTTCCGTGAGTGCTACCTTTAAGTTTATTCCTTTGCTTTGCTTACGAAGGAAGGATACCAAATGTCTGTGGCATTCCGGATCGAGATATGCCTCCTTATATGAAGTTGACAATGCTGATCTTAAATATGTTTTCGCGCCGCGCTCAATGTCACTGGGAAAGAAGTTATGGGCTTGTCTGTGCGGTATATGCGCAGTTTCTGCATTAACCTACCATAACTCCATATAGGATTCGTTGCCATGAAGAATGGGTGCGGAATTCGTGATCAGCAGTCCAAATGACCGTGTATGCAAAATCTCAGCGAAAAATACGTCACTGCGGGTACAGAATTGCGCCTTGATCATTTACTACTACAGCCACTTACAAACGAACGCTACTTCATCAAAGGCGTGCCGTTGCGGGGTGTGCATTACCTTGTGCATCTCAAGGCGCTGACTCCAAAACTGTTTTGGTCTCAATCCACTCTCCTCTCCATAAGGAGTTATGCCCGTTTTCCCAAACGCCCGTGATTAGGAGGTACTCATACATTCAGGTAAGTCGCAGATCAAGGTAAGGTGTGGTGCAGTGGTAAGTGTCTCGATTCTCATGGTTACCATCCGAGGTTCAATCTCCTCAGAACCCGAACTTTTGCATCTTTCTCCCACTCATTGTTTTCCTTTGGGAGTCTATTTTATGCAGTTTTCTAGGGGTTTCTACTTATAATTAGATATTCTGAAAGCTTGGAAGCATTTTGAACGATTCTCACTACCCCGACTTTGTTAACAGTGGATATGCTAATGGACTCACGTGAGCCCAAATTTTCAAGGAATTCAATTTTGCTGAAATTTTCCATAATAGGGTTATTTGAAGTGGTGAACACGAATATGGTATTCATTTTGCGACGTCACTCCATTTTCATAGGTTCACGGTAGAATTAACTGCAATAACTGTAGAAAACCGAATGAAATTGTTGAATATCGTCATTAAAATGGTAGTGCCATGCAAAATGATGCTGATAATCGTGATCAGCGCCTGAAATTACCCCTACGTGCAAAATTTGGATGGATTCTGCGCGATTCCTAAACTACCCTATACCCAATGATCGTTGCCTCGTGAGTGCTAGTATAGTAAATGATCAAGGTATAATTACCTAGCCGTGATTTTTGCTTTTTTTCGCTGAAGTTTTGCATATGGATTTATTTGAGCTGCTAATCGCGAATTTTGTGTCCATTTTGTACAACAACGCCTATTTTGTGGGGTTACGGGAGGTGAATGCCGAAACTGTATGAGCGGATGTACTGCACAGACAAGGTTATAACTTCTTTGCAGTAGTATTGAGCACTAGTGGAGAACATAATCGAGATCAGCATGGTCAACTTCACATTATGAGGCACATTCAGTTTTGAAATGCCACAGACATTTGGTGTCCTTCTCTTATTAGCACAATGAATTTTTCCACTTGTCATTCTACAACAAATATGCTGGTTTGATTACTTACTTGTACAGTGGACGGCAATGGCCGTGACCCATCCACGACCCCGAGAAGAACGCCGCGCGACCGCGCCTCGCAAGCTGTAACCGAGTTTTCTGCTGCTGTTATGCTACTTCTAGCAGTTTTTCTTCCCGATTTTAAGGATTCTTGACCATATCGGGAAGAAAAGAGCCTAAAAATAGCACTCCTGCGACAGACGACACCAATCGCGGCGCGCACGGCACGGTCGCGCTGCATCCTTCTCGAGGCCGCAGATGGGCCACCGCCATTGCCGTCCACTGTATGTGTGATTTTCGCAAGTGTCCTATCTTCGAATTTTTCCATGGCTCTGGGAATGTTTTGGAGTTTATTAGTGTTTCTGCGACACCTCGATTGGTCAGGTCATCATTTTCAGAATTTGTTTTCTTCCGTTCACTTCAAGAACGCTGCGTAACATTGCCGAAAACCGATTTCGCCAGCGAAACAGCTGAGAAAAAAGGCAGCGTTATCGACTTCTTTGGATCTTTCCACATCGAACAGATCGCGAAACTTGGCTCAACATCCTCGAAAGCGATAAGTTGGGAAGTCACAGAAAACGGGTATTTCGAAGGTTTTGACTGTTTTCAGTACTGTAACAGTGATCAGCACACGCGATAACCCTGAATTGTGTCGAAACCACGAGCTCGAAAATTTCAACGAGGAAAAATCCAAGGGTCAGTGCTCTGACATCAATCTAGGACAACCGTGTGAGAGATCCAATCGAAGCCTAAATGAGGTTTGCTGTCTAATTAAATGTTCGAAAACCACAAAAACACACTAAAATTCTACGACTTGGCTTTTTATCAACCAACCCAAGTGCGTATCAATCAATCCATGTATCGAGTACTCTCAAATGTCAGTAAGTATTAGGTTGTCGCGAAAGTTTCCCGCCACTTTCAGCCTTCTTATTCGAATTCATTTTTCTTCTTCAATACAACTGAGAATTACGCTAGATATGTGCCACCATTGTTGACAAGAACTCCTGCGGTAACAGTAGGGTTTGTTGTCAGCGGCTTTCAATGAGTGGTTCTTTCGCAGTTCTACCAAACATTGGGCATTGCCTTCTGATGAGGTAGTTCTCGTTTTGGCGGTGGAATCCATGGTGAACGGAGTCCGAGCCACCCACATTTCCTCATGTGATTCTCATAAGGAGCTCACTTCTCGTCACTAGTAACCAAGTTGGGAAAGCGAATGCAATCGTCTATCAAAAGCTAAAAAGTTGAAGCGCGCACTTAACGCACTTGAAGCTGGTGGTGACTCAGACCATGATGAACACATGAGCCACATTTTCTTTTCTCTTCAAAGAGATGTGGATGGAAGGCTATTGTACTGTGATGGCCCTGAGGTCCCTCTACCAGCTTGTGGTTACCGCGCCATGATTTCTCTTTAATCAGCTCTAGGAGGAGCTCGTGATTCACTTTACCTTCCTGCCGGATCGCGGTCTGTCTCAAGTCCAACCCGCCGTCTTTGAACTTGCGGAGCCAAATCTTTACCGTATACTAAGAGGTAGGGGAGAGACCTATCGTACGTCATATGTTTTTTGGAGCATCGTTTTCGTAGCTGCGTTTACTAAGCTCGCAAAGCTGAAGCAGCAAAACATGCTTGTAGTCATTAACAATTTTTTCGGTCATAAACCCAACAGAATGGTACGGCAAATTCGGTATAAGTAGGCTAGTAACTGGCCTCTCTATAGGTCTTGGAAAGAAAGTTCAGGAACAGTCCCGAAACAATGGGCAATACACGAAAGTGAGTGGCGGGAAACTTTCGCGACAACCTAATACATATGTTGTTCGCTACTAAGCAAACGAGAGATCGAGATCTCGCCCCCCGGGGAGGGGGGGGGGGCAGTTTGCAGTTAACCGTGACCATGACTTCCCTAATTGTCAGTCATGCAATCCAACAACTAGTCTGCGACGCGGAAAACGAGCGCAACAGCTACAGATCTTAACTGCGTCCAAATCGGGAATTGCTCACCTCGATCTTGGCGCCAAAGCGTCCCAGCTGATTCGTCCGAATCGTAACTATGCTGAGTGGAACGTATTTAGAGCTGCTGATGGTAAACAGCGAGACAGTAAACAGCGCAGTTAGTATTGAGGGCATATCTCAAGGAAACTTTCGCCAGGTGCAAGGAAGGCTTGGCTGTGTGAATGCCTTATTTCGGCAAATTTTGTTGTGTCTTCTGTTCCCATGATGTTTTGTTAATTAAATTTTGATAAGGGCAAGAAGGAATTTGGTAGGCGTGAACACACATTGAGCGAACACTTTTATTATCCTGGGGTGACTCGTACTCAGAACGGGACAGAAATCTACTAGCTGGCACGGTAATCGAAACAATTGGCGCAGCGGACACCTCTGCCAGCGTTTCACCCATCGTCCACATTTTAATAACCGGGTGCCGTTCGGGGAGGTGGACAGTGGTCGCAACCGCCACCGCTTCCGGGAGCTCCAGCTTCTCCGGGGCTTCCTGGTGCTCCGGGATTTCCGGGAGCTCCATCTGGTCCTGCATCTCCTGGTGGTCCAGGAGGACCGGGCTGTGCGCTTCCAGGAGCTCCTGGATTTCCTGCGGGTCCAGGTGGTCCAGGTGGTCCAGGTGGTCCTGAAATGAGGAGTTTAGCAGCTGATGAACAAGAACTGTGTGTAATGTTACTTAGGCTTCTTGGTGTTTCTAGGATCTGGCGTGTGTACGAAAATAAAGTTTTCAGAATAGAGAATGTCTATGTCACCATCAGAATACTAGAGGAAGCTGGTAATAACCCACCAGCGGGTCCGGGTGTTCCGGGAACTTCGGTGACTTGTCCAGGTGCTCCTGGGTTTCCTGGTGCTCCGGGAGCTCCATCGTTTCCAGCAGGTCCAGGAGGTCCGGGAGGTCCAGGTGGGCCGGCTCCAGCTGATTGTGGGCTGGCTCCTGGTGCTCCGGGAGCTCCAGACGGTCCAGGTGGTCCAGCATTTCCAGCAGGTCCGGGGGGTCCTGGTGGGCAATCGAAGCAGAAGTCGGCTGCAGTTGGTCCTGCTCCGGCAGCTGCATCCGCACCGGGCTGTCCTGGATTTCCAGGGTTTCCGTCTTTTCCTGGGTTTCCGTCTGCTCCAGGTGGTCCTGGGGGTCCAGCAGCTCCGATGCCGCAAGAGCAGCAAGCGCCGCCGCCTCCGCCTAAAGAATTTAGTACTAGTCATTTAGTTGAGATTTTCACTGGAAAATAGTAGAATTACCTCCTCCTGCGCCACCACCGGCGTAGCCACCACCACCGCCTCCGGCCCCACCACCGCCTTGGGCGTAGGTACCGGCTCCACGAGCACGGGCCGGAACACGGAAGTGCTGTTGCCAGACGTGTCTCTTGATACGGCTATCCACTCCCTTCATTGACTCGAACTGAACAGTATATTATAGATGTCAAAGTCTAGAATGCTGTAGAACAGCAGATGGTGTGCTATTAATTACCCTGTGGAATTCGTCCCAGAGACCATCAGTACGATGACGGCAGAAGTCCACCTTAAAAGCAGACGATAGAAATGCAGAGAAAATGTAAGAAAAAATGGAAAAGGTATGAAAAGTGCCTCGTTCTGAAGGGATGACTGCACATGCTGCATGTAGTTGTAGAGCATAGGAACAGCAACGATGGCAGTTAATGTGGCAACAGTGGAGATGGCAATGCCGAAGAATGCAAGCCGTTTAAGGCCCTCGGCCTCGGCGAGCTTTGTTTTCTCGTCGGACATCGCTGCGTCTGATCTACGCCGTTCCCACATCGTTTTATACCAACGCCGTTGAACCAGTTCTCTCCCCCAGGGGCGATTAGCACTGAACTGGTAGCGATGAACAGGGTACGGTAGCCGCCCGTGACCGCGGTGGTAGCCGTTAGCCGCGTTGATCAAATCAGCGCTGATTAGCCGTGTGTAACGATTGATGTCATCATGATAAAGCTTTTATTAGCTCGCACTGAAAGATTTGGAAAATGACACATATTTGGAAAAGGCCTTGTAGTTTTTCTATCCTTTTTCTTAGAAGGAGATTAATATATCCGAAAAATTTCTGGGGAACTCTAGAAAATAAGATCTCTGGAAACTAAGATTTCTTTGTAATTGACATTCTGTTCCATTTTCCCATACAGTCCTGTCTCTACTTGCCAGTCAAATTCACTCCAGCTTCCGGTCGTAGAAACAAACCCAATTCGGCTGGAAAATCTTAACAAACATAGCTGTATAAGCAAACATGAGAATAATTCAGGAATAATTGACCAAGGGGACTGTTCAGCAGTGAAATCTATTCCAGACACTCTCACCCACTAAAATCAAATGTTTTTGAACGATGCGCTGTATGAACTGTACGAACCGAGCGAGAACCCTGTAATCTCGTTTCTTGTAGATGGATAATTCATACCCATGGAGAGTGGGTAATCTGATATTCACAACTATGATTACTCTCTGGTAGCAGCTGGG
>KN727231.1:6778-18080 GCA_000816745.1 Ancylostoma duodenale
GGGGGGGGGGGGGGGGGGGGGTGGACCTTAAATCACGATGCACTTACCTCCCCCCACATATCGTGGACTCCCTCTCCCCCCCCCCCCCCCCACGTGCCTTTGCAGGCGTTCTTCCACGTGCCCTCGCGGCTATTCCCGATCCCGCAAAGGGATGCCGCTTCTTCACGCCTGTTCAGATGACAAAATTTGAGCAGATTACGTGTGCTTTTGAGCAGATCTGGCTTATTTTCGCCGGAATACTTCTCCATTTCACTCAACAGAAAAAAAACGTGTGAACCTCCAGAAAATAAGCGATAAACACCGATTCTACGCTAATTGCGCCTGAAAATAAAGCGAAATCTGCTGGAATGTGCTCGAAGATCGCTGGATGTTCGACGTTCTGTTGTCGGTGACAGCACAGGCAGTAGCACCGCCGTGAGTTCTTAGGAAAAATACTGCTCATGCAAGGGCAAACATTTTGCGTTTTGAGTATCTCACACACCCAAATCCAACTCCCGTCCTTAGACCTGCGCCGAAGACATTCCTCAGTACATCCAGCTGACGTGCGCCGTACATTAAGATGCTGAATTTTCCTCAATCCAACATGAATTAATTCAACGGCAGCACGTTTGAGGAATCCTGGCAGACGCAGCACGTCCGTTGGTATGAGCAATACGTTCTGCTCAAGCCGAACGTCGATATCCGCTCCCCCAACTCAAACAGTAGGCGGGGCGATGGGGTCCTACCTGCTGTTCGACCCCACGGTTGTCTGAGGAGTTATTTGCGAAATAACTTTCATATTTCCATTGTTTTAGGAACGAGCCTCCAATTCGATAGGGTGAGTTCTTTCACTTATGATGTCAAATTGTCTTTGTATACATAGTTGATCATCTTGTTTTCTCTTTCCATCTTTTGCAATCTGTCCTCGGTTTTGAAAGGTACAGCTCGAGAGGGATTTCCATTCATTGAAAACCGGTCTTGCTTGAAATTGAAAAGTTCTAAGATTTATGCGGATAGGCTTTTCATTCTTGCAGGTAGCGGCGCTTTTGCAGTAGTTACACCAGTAAAACACAACACATTCTTGCAAAGCTCACAAGCTTATTGCTTCTGCTATTGGTCCTCAAAACTGGGACCTCTTTTCCTGATACGATTCGATAGAGCAGAGGGATTAGCAGTTCTTGCATGCGGCGAACGATTTTCCTGAAATACATAGCCTTCTACGGACTCATTGCTTGTGCACATTTGAATTATTCTTCCAAATTTTGCATGGTGATCGCTGAGAAAATACTAAATTTTTCACAGAGGACTTGGCGAAGCTGTAGTCACGAATGTATGAAATATTCCTCACATAAAATTGGTGATGTCAAGTCTTGCTGGCCGTCTTGGCTCAGCTTGCTAAGCGCTCCCTGGCACGTTTTTCCTTCTCCACAGGGTTCCTGGCGTATCCAAGACGTTTATCATAAGTGACACTGGAAAATAATCTGATTCCTAGATAGACTGCGTTCTAGAGG
Source organism: Ancylostoma duodenale (assembly GCA_000816745.1). Taxonomy (NCBI): domain Eukaryota; kingdom Metazoa; phylum Nematoda; class Chromadorea; order Rhabditida; family Ancylostomatidae; genus Ancylostoma; species Ancylostoma duodenale. Next base: position 8,269 of record KN727231.1, read on the forward strand.
GTGGTCCAAAATTACGGAGACAAGGGCGCGATTCGCGTTTTTCGAGTCATCTCGAGTTTTGGCATTCTGCATCCAATCTTTTGTTGTTCATCTGATTAATCGTCCAGTTTCTTCCAAAACAATACCTAACAGCATTAATTTCAGGAACGGCTCGGCCAACGGTCAAGCTTTATTCTATCATCCAGTTACATCTTTCGTGTAGTCTAGTCACATGTGTTATACCAACGTGTAGGATTTTGCAAAAAGGTCATTTACTGATACATCGAACAGTACATGGTGTGGGATACAGGGAAACACTGAAGTGATTGTGAATGACTACCTGCCATGGCTATGAGAACCGAGATTTGGTGAGGATACGACGAAATTCGGAACGGTTTTGTCGTGCTCATCAAAACCAATCAACAACACCAATTGCACATTGGGGTAAATACTCCACAGAACCTCAAGATTGGGAATTTGCAAGCCTAACAAGTTCCATTCTCCTACCCAAACACTGAAAAAAGAACGGGAAACAGCCGTAACAGACGTTTTTGCCTGTTTTTGCCCAGAAAGTCATGTCCGCTTCCTCATAAATCCTATTATCAGCATTCATTCGTGCAAATCTCTGGTTATGATACTCATTCACGAACAAGAACAGATTATACTCTAATAAAATTGTTTAACTCACGAAGCAAACGCTTCTAGAAGCGTGGGTTTGTTTGAGGAGAAGGCACTACCGCGCCACAGCTGGTACCTGGTTCGAATTCTTCGCATCTTTTCTCGCCGGTGATAGGAGGATTCGTGAGATGTGATGGTAGATTCTGTTTAGTGCTTGGTGAAAAATACCATATTGGGAACAGAATTGCCTATTTGCTTTCTAACGTTAGATATGAACTTTTTAGTGTGTCTCCGTAATTTTGGACCACCCTGTACATCCCATTATTTCGAACAGTGTTAAGCATTTATTTGCGATAGCAGGTCCACATCTTGAGACGAGACAAGTCAAATGCTGTTGTTACTCTATTAGAAGTATATTCACTTGGATTTGTTTGAGGTATGGTAACAAAGTCAGCAGCGGATCCGAGGTAGAGAAGAAGCCGACAAATCCAGCGGACGACGCGAAGTAATGATTTCCATTATTTTTTGTGCAATTCCCAAGGCAGCGTAAGTTTTCATTATGGAATCCCGAATGGCACACAAATCATGTTGCAGACGCACCCTATATCTCATCGACTGTCCTGATATTTGCCGTTTGCTAAAGATACGTTCCACTCGTTGAAGGAGCTTGTCCTTTTAGCTCATCTACCATAATCGTATGAGGATTCGCATTAGTGATATTGCTCAAATCTGCCGGGAAGCCTCCATACGTACAGCATATCTGCTGCTCGCCGCAGATAATACCACTTTGCTCCCTAATCGATCATAACTCAGCTAAACGATTTCGTCTCAACCACACGGAAGCTCCGAACGACAGGACTGCTCGAGCAAACTTAAAGATGGAGTTGTTAGTTTCTCTCTCAATTTTCATTCCCTTCCTGATGAGTGCACTCACGCAGTCAAGGAAGCCAACCAGTAATGCTTTTCTAGTGAGAATTTAATGTGTCTGAACTGTTGATTTTAAGACTGAAACAGATGTTCACTTCCGTGACAAGTAATGCTGCACACATTTTGTGCTGCCAGAACAATATCATGTTCTCTATAGAAGGACCTCATGTTGGGGGCCAGTCTGTTTGTGACACCTTCGTCGTTGATTATTGCCTCTTCTGCATATTCACAAGTACTGCTTCCGCTTGCGAAACGAGGCTAGATTGCTGCAACTCACATCGTGGAGGAGTTCTGAATATGTAATCATAGGATATACGGGCAATCTCACCATTCGCTTAACACGATTATCGAAGTCTGTCCTGGCAACGAATTTACTTTATTTAAATGAGTGTTCGTTGAAAGGCAACAGATTCGAGAAAACCACTTTTCTCTTCTGCTCACCCACCACGATTTTAAACCCATAATTCCAGCTATATGGACGTGCTGGATCAGAGGACATCGCCATGGAGGTCTATCTGGATCTCGATCGGTATGCAATTCATTGTAGGAATTCAAACTTCAATTTATTATATGTCTATGTGGCCATATCTTAGCTTGGTAAGTGAATTTATGGAAGTAACTAAATCTTATTCGAAAGTATTAGCATTGGCGCAAAGACTCATCACAAATACATTCAGATGGACAAAACTGCAACTGTGGATTTTCTCGGTTGGGTCATCGCTGCCTGCAGCTTGGGATGTTCCATCGTGAGTATCTACAGTTGTTCACTACTGTAAACCTGTACAATACAATGGTTAATTTCAGGCGAATCCGCTTTTTGGGTTTTGGAATCAGAAAACTTTGTCCATCAAGGCACCAGTCATTGTAGGCATGGTGATGATGATAATAGGTAAGGACGAGCGTTATTAGGTTTTCTTTTTTTTTGATAAAATGTGCTTTTATTTTAGGTCGTTAAGTATGAAATAACGAATTTTTCTTAGTGCTTTACTTGCCAGTCAATATCTCTGGCGCTTCACTCAATCACCAAACCTTTTTTCCTTTTTAAAGGATTATACCTCCTCTTTGAAATTAACCACATGTTTGTTTTTTAACATAAAGGATAAAAGATAAAGTGGTCGGCGTCAATCAATCCCGACTTTGGGATGCGCCACGCATTCGACTTCATCTGGATATCGTAGAGGCATTGAATGCGTATGTGCCCTGTACAGTGACTTGCGCGGGGCATCCGATATACCAAATCAGTGCTTCATCCTCCCAGACTCCTATAGTACCAATTTACCGACCCCGGAAGGAAGGATGGCTTGGTTGGCCTCGTGCGGGATCGAACCATCGGTCGTGTGCGTGCGCAGCAAGCCTCTTATTACTGTGCCACACGAGTCCACGCGTGTGGCGCAGCAATAAGACGTAGTATTTTCAACATGCTTTTTTTGTTTTTTTTTCAGCATGCTTTCAAATTTTCGTTAACGTGCAAAAAAAAAGCCATGAGAAGGTCAAAAATCGTGTCTTTCTCTAATATGAGTTCCATAGCAACATGATCTTCAACTTTAAGCCACCGCACTTGTCAAATTTTTCCTGAACGGACCACCACTCCTTCCCACTCCTTCAAGGTATAGAGACATTCTTCTTTTGCTTCTTGTCAGGGAAATTTTCAAAGCTCTCACATGATGCTGGAATCGCTCTGAGCCATTTCATCGTCACTTGCTGATGCCAACTCTACAGGGGTGACCCAAAAGTCTCTGGCCCGTGTTAATGACAATCTGTAGTAATGGCACTTTTGATCGACAGCGTCCGATCTCTAGCTTTTCTTCTGAAGCTAGAAATTGGGTAGTTGCTAATTGTTTTGTATGTTGTAATAAGCACACATATGTCCCAACTATACATAGAGAGATGAGAACCTTGAACTGCTCTGTCGACTCACCCGCCGCTGCTCCCAAGATCTGATCAAAGCATCAGGTATCTTTCACCAAACAAAGAAGAAAAAACCAGAGTGGTTTCTGCCAAAGGAGGGCGTGAGGTCAGCAACCGAACCTGTTATCATATTTCGAGGATCCTTGAAGACAGTCTAATTATGTTGGATGCCTTCAACGGCTTAGTCCCCCAAACTCCAACTTATGAGGAATTCAGAGGATATTTTGCTGACACAAGTTCCTACTCACGATGGTAACAAACGACAGATGTTTATGTAGGAGGGATATTAAGAATAGCGCTTTATTATATAGGTATGATAGTATGGATAGGGGTATTAATATTAAAACTGTTTTGGAAGCATGGGCAGCGCACACATTCTATTCTCTAAACCGTTAACTTCTTAGTGGCCTAAAATAAAATCCCCACTCTGGAGTATAGGGATTTTGAAAGCCAATGTCCCACTGTTTCAGCTGTAAGGACTCCCGAAGACCTGAGAGGAAAATAATGACGAGGTGCTGATGTCCACGCGCATATCTGCTGTGGGTGTTTTCGCTTCCATGACGCCAATAAGAGCGGGAGTTCTGGGACTTCACTTCATTGCTTCACTAAATCGCTGCGTTAGTTGCTCTTGCAGCATGTGAAAGTTGGCCAAAGGCATTTGGGTCACACTCTATGTATGGCGTTTAGGGAAGCAATCTGCCATCAAAATGACAAAGCTGTGCTAATAGCACAGGAACATAGTTCGATTTATTGAATCATATCATTTTTTTAGACATTATACTCGCAAATTTTGGAATAGAATTGAGATACTCGATGCTTGGCGACCTAATGAATGTGAATGTAATACCAAAACGATTCTTCTTAATTTCATGCGAAGAAATTGCAGGTCAATGCTTTTTCGGTTTGTTACCACTGTTCCACACAGGTCAGAAGTGGATTATGATGGCTGCAAGGTTAATGACTGGATTCGGTGCAGGTGGAACTTTAATTAAGAGTTTGTCTCGAGTTGTGTATTCATAAACTTCCGAATTAATGAAAATTATTCAGGTTTTGATTGTTATGGTATTTTGTTGCACTCATGTACTTTGGAGTACTACGGGTAGGAAAGAATAGCTTAGGAATATGTAGGTATGCCTGGAGTAATGATCAGCACATCAAATTGATTGTTGAATCTGTTCGCGCCCTCCTAGAGCTTGTCTGATATTAATATGTCTATTAATCAATGTTTCCTGTTGGCTAGTACCACGGCTGTAGAAGAGTTATCGTACACGGTTTGCTCAATAATTAAGGTAATTAAGTAAGAAACACATGCTATGCCCAGTTTTTTTCTCGGATTGATGTAGGAGGGTTAAAAATATTCTTCATTTAAGACCTCTTTTTCCGGGAGATCCTTGCTTTGAAGCAATAGGCGCCGATCCACACTTCTCGAGTAGTTACGGCAATTTACCCGTTGAATTCACAAAATTTTTGAAGAATAGCTACATTGCTTACATGTTTTGGAAAGCGCACCAGTGGCAGATGCAGGGGGCGGGAGGAGGGGCGAATACAACTAACAATCTTGTATCACAGTAGTACATTTTCTTTCGAACTGTTAGCAAAGATGGTCATTGATTTTTTATTGAGGCTAACGTTTAGGCGTTGTCGCCTTCTTCCGGCAGGCGGGCTTACAACTCAGAACCCCTGCAACAACTATTTAACCAGCTTTTGAGGAACTAGTTTCAGATCGCATCAGAGACTAGTTTTTCAAAAGCTGGTGAAATACTATTTTTCGCCACTTTCCTGCTAAATAGTTGCAAATGGGAAGCTTGTAAAATAGTTGTTTCGATCTCTTCCTTGCCAAATAGCTGTAAAATGAAAAGCTGGTAAATTACTTGTTTTGACCACTTTCTTGCTAAATAGCTGCAAAATAAAAAGCTAATAAAATACATGTTCTCCGAATCGCTCATGTTAGAACATAAATGTATTGTGGATAAAATTCATTGAAAATACAATTTTATTGGTGACATTCGTAAGAGTCTTCAATCTGTGTGACGCGAACCAGTCACAAATCTAAGAACAACTTGTGCTAGAGCGATAAAATCCAATGCGCTTCTACAATTCTCATAGTTAACTGTGGACGATCTTCGGCTACCGTTCATATCAGTTCATTACGTTCCGCACATCGCTCAGCCAAGATACGAAATTGTCTAAACAGGCTGCATTTTCGAAAGAAAATCGTTTCTACACCAGATGCCCGAACAGCAACTCCGATAACTGAGCAGCACGAACTCAGCTCCAACAGTGTAATGCGTCGAGTAAAAACCCTAGCTGCATCTCTTTTCAGTTTCTGTCATCCTTCGCTCAGTTGCTGCCCAAGCTTCCCTCTTTATCGAAGCAATTATAATTTTAAGTGCATAATTATGAGGGACAGAAATCACTGTTCGAAGTTTTATTAGTTGTTAGTTTGGTCAGTATATATGACGCTGCCAACTAATTTGTCCTCGTAAAAATGCAAACTAGATAATGAATGGCAAAATCCGAACGGTTCGAGTTCTGCCACTATTTCATTTTCACTGTGCCATACCTCGAACGGTCCGGATTGTGGCCATTCATTCCCAACTTGCATTTTTACGCGGACAAATTAGTTGGCAGCTTCATATATCATGCTATCAAGGACGACTCCTTGTGAATTATTCCTTCACCCTTCTTGTACGGCGCCTTCTTGTTACTGTAGGCATTTCCTCACCTTCAGTCTGAGTAGTTTGAGGGCAGGATCACAGCAGTAGGGAGGAGATGCTGCTATGCTTTCTACTTGACGCATTGCGCTGTTCGGGCTATGCTCGTACTGCACAGTTATCAGAGCGGTTACAATTTAACGTAAAGTCTAAAGCTTCACTAGCTAACGATAAAGTGGCGTGAGTCATTTGAACACCTACAAAATCGAGGCAAAGAACTTGAAACTTATAACATACGCTATGGATGAATGTGGTGCAACTACCGCTCTTCACTATACGGGACCTCTAAAATACCTTACCACATGCGAAGGATTCTTTCATTTCTGTGTGATAACGTGAGAGTATCAGCGAAAAGCTAGTAAAATAGTTGTTTTCGGAGAAAGCTGGTAAAATAGCTGCTTTAGCTTCCTATTAAAATAGTTGCAAAATGAAAAGCTAGTCTGCAACTATTATATTTTTCCAAACTGGTGATGACGTCATACTAGTTTGCAAGCTGTTTTTAGCAAAAGCTTGAAAACAACTTTATTTGAGCTTGTTTGCGAGTTGTTTCGAAGAAATCCTTGTTTGCAACTTGTTCCAGGGGTTCTGAGAAGAGGACGTTAAAGTGGTGGACATACCCCCGGCGGACCTCAAACGGCAGCTAGTTCGCAACCGTACGTATGATCGCCTTTCCTCAACCCCTGGTTGCGTTATTTGTCCGCGAGCGAGGGATGGTGACTGTATGATCTCTGACACAATTTATCTCATCACCTGTCAGGCGTGCGGGGACTAGTATATAGGGGAAACGGGACGTCCGCTCTGCGTTATGATAAAAGAACATCTGGACGGGCTCTCAAAATGAGGATCTTCTACTCAGAACCTCTGTAACAACTATTTAACCAGCTTTTGAGAAACTAGTTTCAGATCGCATCTGAAACTATTTTTTCGAAAGCTGGTAAAATACTATTTTTTGCCACTTCCTTGACAAATAGTTGCAAACGAAAAGCTTGTAAAACAGTTGTTTCAACCTCTTCTATGATAAATAGTTGTAAAAATGAAAAGCTAGTAAAATAAATGTTCTCCGAATCCAACCCTTTAGAAGGAAAGTTAGAACGCATTACGCTCTTCGGGCTGCGATCGTACTACACGATCTTGTGGATTACATTCATTCAAGATACAACGTTTTATTGGTGGCATTCACAAGCGTCTCCAAACAGTATGTCGCGACCCAGTCACAAATCTAAGAACAACTGGTGCCACAGTGATAAAATCCAATGCGCTTCTCTGATTCTCATGGTTTACTGTCATTGGACGATCTTCGGCTGCCGCTCATATCAGTTCTTCACGTTCCGCAGTCATAAATCACTCTGTCAAGGTTTGAAATTGTCTAAACATGCCTTAAATTCGGAAATAAATCGTTTTTACATCAGAAGCCCGAACAGGAACTCTGATAACTGTGCATCATGAACGCGGCCCAACAGCGTAATGCGTCTAATAAAAACCCTGGCAGCATCTCTTTCCACTTGCTGCCATCCTGCCCTTGCTGGTCAAGCTTTCTTTTTTAGAGCAGCAACTGAGGGGAAGATGGCAGCAGCTGCGAGGAAATGCCGCTAGGGTTCCTACCTGACGCATTACGCTCTTCGGGCTGCGATCGTACGGCACTGTCATCAGAGGAGTTCTAATCCAGCGAAGAGTCTATTGATTTAAATAGTTTTTCTATAGGAAAACTTGCCTTCACTGCTTCAGAATTGATACTGAGAAAAGAAATCCAGCTTGTTGAAATGGTCTTCTTTAACCGATCTATACATAGTAGTCATGAGTAATTTGCAAATCTCCCTTAAAAGGTCGTGAACAGAACAATACTGCCAGTGAATTGGTGCATCGATAAAAGTAAGTAAATTATGAAAACTTAACTCAAGGCGCTATCTTCTCGAAAGTTCTAGGATATAACTTCACTAGCAACTGAACGAGTGGAGTGAATTATTTGAATACCTTTTTTGAGGAATTTCGAAAAATCGAGACAAAGTCTTAAAACTTATAACTCACGCTTTGTATGAAAGCGAAGTAACCGCCGCTCTTCATTACACGGGACCGCTAATATACCTCGCCACACGCGAAGGATTCTTTCATTTCTACGTGATAGCGAGAGAGTGTCAGCGCAAAGCTAATGAAATCGTTTTGGAGAAAGCTGGTAAAATAGTTGTTTTGACTTCCTGGTAAAATAGTTGCAAAATGAAAAGCTAGTCTGCAACAATTTTTTCCAGGCTGGCGATGACGTCATACTATTTTGCAAGCTGTTTTTAGGAAAAACTTGGGAACAACTTTATTTGAACTTGTTTGCGAGTTGTTTTGGAGAAGTCCTTGTTTGCAACTTGTTCCAGGGGTTCTGAGTACCCTTTTGGGCACCCACCGCAGGTTATGCCATGAAAACTAGGAAATCAAAGTTGGAGTCACAATCTTGGCACTAGAGCCAGAAATTATAGCGCGCAGGACTTTAGAAGCGTTCTGGATTACAGCGAAACGTCCAAGAATGAACAGCAAAGATGAGAGCATCGCTATTACGAAAGAGCTCGCCTTATAAACCTCTGTGGGTTTTGACCTACGTGGGCTAGTTGTTAAGGCATCTTATAATAAGGTGAGGCTTTACCTAGTATGTGATTCCGGCATTGTTTTTGAGTTATGAACTGGATGAGTGATTCCTCGTAAGAGGAGGAGGCGTTCGAGGGGTAAATCGCTGATGTCTTTGATTTTCCAAGCTTTGACGAAGGTGACAACGCCGAAACGTTAGCCTCAATATAAGATCAATAACCATCTTGGCTAACATTTCGAAAGCCAAGATTCAAGGACAGTCGAACATGACATCTTGTATTAGTTTATTTTTCTTTATTTTGTTTATTATTGTTTGTTTTTATTATTGCTTTTTGACTAATTTTTTTATTAATTATTAATTACTAGCGCCCGTTCGGGACACTAGAAAGTGGGGTGGGGCACCCACTTGGGGCATGTGCAAAAGCTTACCTGCGAAATCTCTAGAAAATTGGTAAAGAAACAGAACCAATCTTTAAATGGGCCCAAAAATGAAGTCATTCTTATGAGTTGAGTATGAGTTTGACAAGTCCGTTCTCGACCGTATGGCGTATTCGTGAGTATTACTACCGGGCCAAAGCAGACGCGTTCTCCATCGGCGGAACTGTGTCCTGCCGTTCCCCACACTATTGGACCAAAGCGAAATCGTATCCTAGTGTCTTCCACAATACTGAGCCGGGCTTTTTTCCATCGGTAGATCCGTATTCTGGCGTCATATTCACTGGTACCGTATCTTGGTATTCTCCAATTTACTGATTTACAGCAGGCCAATCCTATATTGGCGGACCCGTATCCTGGTGTTATCCACACCACTAGGCCACGGCGGGCCTTCCCCCACCTGAGCGCCCGCATTCTGGCGCCTTCCTCACAGCTAAGGCAAGACGGACCCGTTCTCTAGAGGCGAGCTCGCATCCCGGCATTCTCATTCTCATTCTCACTATCGGACCAAACTGAACCCGTATCCCGGCGCCCCCCCCCCACACTACTGGGCCACGGCGGGCCCTTTCTCTATCGGTGTACCCGTATCCTGGCGTCCTCCACACCATTGGGCCACGGCGGGCCCTTTCTCTATCGGTGTACCCGTATCCTGGCGTCCTCCAC
>KN727232.1:0-14033 GCA_000816745.1 Ancylostoma duodenale
TCACATGTGTCCGATTCTTAGAAACGGGGGGTGGGGGTTGGCGCCACTTGACTGCTGTTCGCTTGCTAGTCGGTCGCTATTTGATTGCTATTCGATTCTCGTGTAGAAATGGAACAGCAGTCAAACAACGACTGAATGGCAACCCACTAGCAACCAAATAGCACTCAAACATAAGTTTCATTATTGATTACTCATTATTTACCCGGCACCATGGTGCTACGTTGCACATAGTGTAGGCGTTCTCCGGGTCTCAATCACCAGAGGCTTCTATGTGTGGAAATAGTAATAATTCAAACATCATTTTTCCAGGATGCACTTCTACATCATTCCCCTGATTGTAGTGAGTTAGCTTCTGCTGTAGATGTATGGAGGCCTTTCTGTAACAGTGTGCCACTATATTTCCAAGGAACATGGGTCATCTGTGGTATGTTTGTCGTCACTTGTATGGGGTTGTAATTCTTATGTAAATTTTCTATGAGCTGAACTGAAACACAATGTTATGCGGAAAAAGCTCCTCGTTGTTCTTGCATCCAGGAATGTCACTAGATTTCTTGCAGGGATTACTGCTATTATTTCTATACACGTTACATCAGCTGTCTTCAAAGCCTCGGATTTTCTCAACCCAACAGAACATTTCAGACCATTCCGTCCTAAGGTATGCAAAGTAGTTCTCTCATGAAACCTTCTTGGAGGTCGGGTAGAAAAATGAAGGCTGCACTTGTCTACAAGATTGGCGGGATGTCATGGCTTAGCTACTCAGATTTATTTACAGGCTAAAGCGGGTATTTCGAATTTTTTTCTTTTTTTTACTCAGGCTTAAGCGGGTATTTCGAAATTTATTGAAAAACACTAGCTGCTTAAAGTGCGCAGTGCGTAGAAACAAAGTCAGACATTGTAACATTGTAATATCACACTGCATATTCTGATATTTGAGCCTTGTAGGGATGATTTTTAGCCAGGTTGGACTATTAGGGAACCGTGCGAGTTTCCTAGTACTTCTCAGTGAAGAAATTTCCCAAAATTGCTGAATTCATTTGATAAGCTAGGTACATGGTAGAGAATTGCATGGGGGGTTAGGAAAAGTGATTCCCGAAGTGTGTGTTAGAGGGAGGGGGGCGATAGCCAGGGTCACAACATCACTGGGGTTTTCCTTTTCTTCAAAAACCGTTTTACAGAGTATGAGACTCGGTGCAGAAGGTTCAAGAAAAGCATATAAGCGAAGTGCAGAAGGCACAAGAAAAACTAAGAGGAAAAGTGCTGAAGGCTCAGCAAAAAAGAGAAATAAAAGTGGAGAAGATAAAAAAGGGACCAAACGACAAGGCCGCAAGGGTGACCAGAATAAAAGTGTGATAAGAAATGTTCTTCGAAAAAGTAACGAAGCCGAGCCCAGAACACCAGTGGACCTCTATGACGCAGTTCCTCGTGAGTTGCTAAATTCACTGCCATTCAGCGGACGATATCGATTGATATTTGATACATATCAGTTATCAGTGGCTCGTCTAGCAGCGATACCAGTGCGACGCTTCGCCCACAATCAATAAGTACCGAAATCGATATCGCTGGCGACATACTCCACAAATAGTATGCATGGAAGTGTTGCTAAATCAGAAATTAATGCTACTCATGAACTGAACAGCATTAATTGCTAGCATGGTACTACAATGTTGACACAGTGAATGTGGCCCCCATATGCGCGTGAAAATACCGCAGTTGCAGCAAGGAAACATGATCTTACCATTTTTTAGAAAATGCTCATTCTGCATGCGATGACGCTGCAGAAATGTACAAAGAGGACAGGGTTACAAGTGATAAGAAATAAGTCAAAAATCTGCAAAGTAACGAGAGAAGAAGAAGAAATTTTGGAAGAGAAACGATACTTTTCATTCATTATCACATGTTCCATATACATAACAAATTAATAAAAAGTTTTCTTTCTCGTGAGTGCAATGAATTCATATGCGCAAGCTTATTGAATGTTAAAATGGTCGAGAAGTAAGTTTATGAGCAAAATTACCTCATCTGGCTTTGTAATCTCTATTTTTTGTGTATTAATTTCATGCCTCCACGCAACAGCTACAACTCATCTGTGATAAGTCACCGGTCATCCCCACAGCCAGTAGGCCCTCCACTTGTGATTGTTGGAAAATTTCCCAAAAATGAGTTTCCCGACGGTTTTGCTGCCTACAGCGTGTGCGATCATTTTAGCTTGCCATTGGAGATCCTATTTTTTACAAAGATCTTTCTTCACAAGAAGGATTTCTGAGGTAGGACCGTGTCTTTGAAAGCAAGAAAAACGTAAATTTTCATGTCTGAGATCATAGAGTCTCTAGACTTTATCAGCAGTATCGACAATTCTACAAAAAAACGTTCCGCCAAAAGCATCACCCTTAAGGGGATAGACACCGTTCGTCTATTCCTGGATGAGCTGTTGCATGAAACGAACAGACTGTCTCTGGTTAGCAACAGTTTGTTTCCTTGTGATAAGACGTGTTTCTCACACTTATTTTAGTTTGCAACTTCACCCTTTCACTTCGGTCATCCCTTCCGAAGGACCAGGCTGGGTTTGGTCATAAGCTTTTTTTCTAACAATAAGTAAGTTTGGCAAAATGATCACTGTAATGCTCAACATCACCTGAAACCTAGGATTACAGCAAAATCGTAGAGACATGTCTTTTATATCTGGCAGCCATATTGGTGAACTACCTCAACAAACAAGGGCTAAGAATAATTGATGGCTATCTTTGGTCAAATACGAACTTCAGCAACTCTTGTAAGACAGGTAAATAGGTGGAAGTAATAGTACGTATCGATCTCTTACCAGATGTCATTACCAGATGTACTCACAATCTGGACTACGGCAGTAGACCCACTAGGAGAGTTAAGACTTCTGGTGGATTAAAGAACGGATAGCGTTCGAACCATTTCCAGACCTCTGGATAATTCTCGTCGAGATGTCAGGCGCATACATTAGAGATCAACATTCTGGTCAGCACACAGCTACACCATTAACTCTTGTAAGAATTTTTATTTACAGCTCGATCATACACCATTACTCATAATGAAGACACATCGATTTGTACGAATACAATACAGTCGAGAACAGACACAAATATGAGATGCTACAACTAAAAGCCTTTTGTAGCGTTTCGATATTCCTTAGTGAACTCCTCCAGATATGGATATGTACTTTCATCCAAATATTTTGCACGTTTAAAATATAGTAGCAACACTTCATGCACATAAAGATACTGATGTTCAGTCTGGAGTTGCGAGGATATGGGATTCTGTTTTAGCTGAGTTATTTGTGAACGCTAACCTGTACGCTATTGTTCCGTTCCTTACGTAAATCTAAGAGATATCCACGCATTTCAAGTAGAGGTGCTGGACGATGTATAAGCTCCATCGCGAGTTGAAGCAATACTATAGAACCTGTTCGTCCTATACCAGCAGAGCAATGCACGATGATTGGGCCTCTGAATAAAAGGTTTGGACAAAAAAGAGCTAAAAAGATGTAAATTGATGCAACGATGACCGCGCCGTTTTGTAATCTCTGCACATTATCGTTTTTCGTTTTTTTTTCCTTCTTCAAGACTTTGATAAATTGCCTGACACTGATCACCATGACCGTATCGTACAGTCCATCGGAAACAATGAAATGGATAGAGCCGGTGGGAAATCTATGGGTGGCGTTAAGTTAGAGCCATCCATACACAACAATTCTTCAAAAAAAATCACTAAAATTTTTGAATAGCAAAAGGAGATTGGAGTCAGGTGAGCTGGCGGTTTCTGCAATGATTTCTACTTCTGCGCTAAAGTTTTGGTGAAGAAAGATTCGTTTTGTTCTGAGAATGGTTCACTCTTCAAAGATGGCAATGAAGCTCCGCATCGCTATCGCGCGCGCTTGCCTCTCGATTTTGAGTTAAAAGAAAAGCAACTGGCGACATTTTCCTGTTCTGATATATTATTTGAGTTGCCATGGAGTTGGTCAGGCGTGCACACGGAGACCATGCCATTTTGTTAAATTTAGCTGCTGCGACATTATTATACATGGTATGCCTGAAATGGTGGTGCCCATTCATAGAAAATTCTTCCTAGAGGGTTTTTTTTTGCGGTAGAGAGTTCAGACGTTTGCATATTAGGTTGGTGCATAACTAATGCGGCTTCTTTTCGCGACTTCTTTACTCGATGAAAACGGAGCTTTTCAAATGGTTTTTTCACGAAGGCAATTCTCTCTTCTTATTGAAGGTGCTATCCAAAATCGTATCCACATTCATCATCTCATGCTCTAGGAATCCGGGAAAGTTTGGGATGCAGCACAGTCATTCCTGATCTCGACGAAATTTTGGCCAAAGAAAAATCAGTAAAGCCAAGTCGAAAAATATTTAAGTAGTTCAAGTAAGAAGCTACAATATTACAGATGAAGAAGGATACGATCAAGATTCGACGACAAGGCACTCTTGGCGGCCGTGGAAGAGAAGGAGGTCTGATTGACGAGCTCGCTCGCTTTGCTACAGAAAATCGCTAGAAATTGAACATTGTTCCTGCCTGAGAGTTCGCGTCACCCATTTTTCCAATCTCCACGCTTACCTGAGCCTTTCGAGAGGAAGTACCATATGGTCGAATTGTTCATGTTGAAAAGTTCGCACAGCATTCTCGTTGTCAAGCTTTCATCGTCTTCCCGGCGGCCCAAAATTCCTGGTATTTGGGATTTGATGGGCATCCTCTTCCTTGTTCATCTATTAAGCTTATAGTTCATGGATATGAAGTATTTTTCAACTTAGCCTTGCTGATTGGTTCATCGTTGAAAGGCTCACTGAGATCGCGGAATGACTGTGCCGCATTCTAACTTTTCCCGAAGTGATAGAGCATATTATGGAGGACGAGGATGCGGTTTCCGATAGCACCTTTAATAAGTAGAAAAAGAGGATTGCGTTCATGAAGAAAAAGCTCCGACTTTCATAGAAAAAAAAAGAAGTCGCGAAAAAAGCCGCATTAATTATTCACCAACCTAATACATCTCCGCTATATTCGTGGGAGCACGTGGTGTCATTTTCGGCTTAGGACCTCACGGTGCTCTAACTAATACGAGTCGAACGCACTGGGAGAGAAGGGGTTTGATGGGCTAGCTCGTGAATCGAAACATCTTTGAACCGCTTTCAGGCCTCTGACGATGACGTGCAGTTGAAACATTAGGCCGATAAACGTTGCTCACTTAACAACCTGTGAGGCACAGACGAAAAGACAAGTTACAATACATCATGCCAAGGTTTTCCGAAGAGAGAACGTGGGAATTATTTTTCATGCGAATGTTTAAAGATTGAACTCACCGACAAGTTTTAAGTTTAGAAAGTAAAGCAATCGGTGCAAGATCCGCTTCTGGCACACCACGATCTGGCCAGTCCAACCAGTGGTAGTGTATGCATGAGTGCAAAGGTTGTCCAGGAACTTGCACATCCAAATGTGTCATCCTAACCTGTACTCTGGTTTCAATGGGGAATTCAAACTGAAAAAGGCCATCCATAGTGCGAGGTACAGAAACTGATTTTAAGACATTATCCACGGAAAACTTCATAATTGGAATTTTGCAGTATTGTCCCTAGAGCAACGCATATCAAGCAACTAATATCCATTGACAAAATCCCATGAAGGGCGCAAAAAAGTATATTGTTTCCCGTGGTTTCGAACGCTTGTGCAAGTGTTTCCTCGATGATTTTGAATGTTGAAGCTGACAACAGATGTTGAAGCCTCCGCCATTGGATGAGAATCTCATACAAGTTGGCTACGTTTAGCTACGTTTGGTTAGAAGTGACCAAGCCTGCGTAGACTGGCGTTTCATCAAAGAGGCGGTTTACTCAAGACAGAAGTTGGGTTTTTAAGATTGAAAATATATTGTTTCCTCTGATAGGCAATAATTATTTGTGTTACGTTCACAGCTGTGTTATCGTCTCTCGCATCTCATGTGATCGGTTTATTTACAACCGACCACATGAGATGCAACTCATCTTACAAGTAAAACGTTCCGTGGGCGCTGAGAACTATAAGGAAAGAGAGAAAAGGGATAGTGAAGGAGACATTGAATGTAGAGATTCTAGAGAAATACCAGTTTTTCTCTTGTGAAAATCAAAGCTGTATATTGGAGAAGAGGTGGGAATGGCCGAAGGGTAGCGAAGAATTTAGCTCTGTGGACATAGGCGTCTAGGATAATGCGAAGTTAGAGGCTATGAGTACAGAAAAAAGAAAAATACACAAGTGATTTAACCTACAAAGTCTTGCTTCTTGCAATAAACACGTACACCATCAAAATACAAGGTAGAACCGGGGCTTGTTGGGAAATACTGCGCGCACTTGTTGACACTCTGAATGATAGCCGTGAAATTGAAGAGTGGAAATACCGGAAGACATGAATGCTAACAAATGTGAGCTCGTAATGATTCGCAATGAACTTAAGTGTGTTAAGTCCAGCTAGGGCACCCTTCAGGGCATGAGAAGGGCGGAGGGTTGTCGGGCTGTTGCGCGCCCTTCATCTTGGGACCTCGCTTGGTTGTGTACTGCGAGACTCAGCTTTAGGTGTGAGCTGAGGGAGAGGGGGGCAGGGAGTATTTGGAACGCCAAATCTAATACCGTGATTTACGTTGGCTTATTCTAAGGGATAGAGAGACCTGGAAACGGTATTTATGAACTACGGCAGTGAATTACCTGACAATGTTCTGACTACCATTACGTTACGCTTCTAGTGAAGCTCTTACATTGCATCCCCTTCTAGTGAAGCTCTTACATTGCAAAGTTTCTTATAAAGTAAGTAGATATTAGCTCACCTGCTCAATAAAATTGCAGAGCATAAGAACAGCTTCGCTTTTTTCTTGCACAGCCATATGCCAAAAATCAGCACAAGTTTTTGGAAGAGGTGCCTTAACATGTACGCGTCATAGAGCTACGTACTAACCTTATAGGATGATATTTGGCTACCTGTGTGCAAATGAATCGTTTCGGGTGATTCGGTGTGGAAACGTAATTAGCATGAATATAAGAAACTTTTCCAATTGTCAAAATCACGCGACGATTGTCAAGACACCCAACGTCCTCAAATGCAGTATCTTTCGAAGAATCCGTTTTTGGTTCCCTTTTTGCAAAGAATTCGGGATCCCAACTGAGATTTCCGTCGCAAGGAATCGTTAAGATAGACGATCGATATTACTCACTGCACAGCCTTTTGGCAGATATCTCAGTGTGCATCCCGAATCTTCCACAATTCAGTAAGAAGAATTGATCACAAACGGTTTTTCGGCATTTATGCAAAAAAGCATCTATGCCATTGCGATAAACGACTCAAGAAGGTTCTTTCTGTGATAGATCCCAAAAACGATGCTAAAGTGAGAAACTGCGTTAAATCGCTCCCAACCTTGTATCTGTTTCTGCCGGTGGCATTCTGTGCAGCAAATTCCTTCATCTGTGTCAGATCGTTGAAGCGTTTCATGGAGCGAAATTCCTCAATCAAACCACGGACGCCCTTTTGAAACGTTGTTTGAACAAAAACCGAGACCTGCAATTCATACACACTGCAATAGGAGAGACGTCTACATCTATCTAGAAAAGCTCAGTTACTAGTGTCCTCTTATCTGGTCTTCCTGCTGGGGATAGTGAGGCCGTTCTCGGATCGGACGACACTTCAGCAGATCTAGCATAGTTTCAAGTGAGCAGCTGTTCGGAATCCAGAAGTTGAAAAGGAACTTACCGCTTTATGTTCCCCTGCTCATTGCTGTAACAGAGTATTAATAACAAAAATGACCAATCTGTTAGCTATAGAAAGGTTTCTTTTACCTATCACTCTTAGTCTTTAATCGCGATGTTGACTTGGTTTTTGGTTTCGGTCTGAATTTAGAAAACTTTCAAGTATATCAACAATATTTCCCCTGTGTTGAATCCAAACAAATGATGAGCCTTAGAACGTTTTCTCGTCTTAGAAACAAAGGATAAGTGCCACCTCCTTTCTCGAAATTAATCACTAAATGGAAACATGTCTTTTAGCTTTCACAGTACTCACAACTCTTCTTCTTTCGGTGGACTTGGTTCTTCGCTGAAATACATAGGTTACGAAAAATCATTTTCATTCTGATTGCTTCTAAAGCCACATTTCAAGGCACGCTAAAAGTTCAGCATCAGTCAACTTTTAGTTGCGCTCAGTGCCTTTAAAGAACGATGGCTGCTTGCATCACAGCAGCAACGAATGGGGCAAATTTGTGACTACACGATTATATGTGAGGTGGGGAACAAACACGATTTTCACAGAGATAGGAAAGGAGTCAGAGGGATGAGAACTACCAAGGATGAGACACAACTTGCGTTCACTCAGACGAAAGTGCCGTGCGAGCAAGCCCGGTAGATCAGGTAGAAACCACATTTTGCGCCGTTCGCTTGCAAGGTTGTGGCGGCCCGCTCGCATTATGTTGTGGTCCAACGCCCGGTTGTCGCGATCGGTTCTTAGTATTCCGTACTGATGGAACTTCAAGCCGCACCTACACACATTTAGCCCTTTATACAGTACGTATCATAATATCGCCGAATTTCCTGGTAGCAGTGGCTTTTGTCAAGAATGTGTGTGAGAGCAGACACCGCAATTTTTGGGGTGCCCGTATATCTATGATACGCACTGTATGATTATCAGTGTGCTCATTCGGCTAACGCCGAACTGTCGAACATGTTTCAAAGCTTGAGTTACTCACCTTTGTTTTCAAATGACACCTGCCCAACTACGCGCCCTCCCACAGCATTTGGATCATTTCCATTTTAATTCAAAACGACCTATGCGAGCGAAGCAAGCTTCAGCAGAACTCTGAAGTTCTGCGTCAGCCGAACGGCCAGACTGGTACTCTATAACGGAGAGGAGGGACGAGGCGGACATATGTCACGGATTAGGATTACGCCATAGGGTATTTCAAAGGTGTGCCGGCGGTGTGTCAAGGGTAAACGCCAAAAACTGGGAAACGCCTGGAGACGGGTTCAACGGCATGATAAGGGCGCGCCGGTGTTCAGGTTCAACCCCAATTTGCACTGACTCGGCCACTTTTTACTATTTACGTCCACCGTAGCAAACCGAAAGGGGTTACCACAATTGGCTGGAAAGGAGCTGTCCGTAATGGGTCAATGGTTCCGTGAGCCGCAGTAAAGACTATTTCTCTGTGGATAGTGTCTGTTCATTTATCTGCATTAATCCTATCTGTGGAAAAATCAGGCTGGTGTAAACTATAAAACGGATGAAGAAAAAAGTGGCCGGTGTTGACAGATGGCTTTCATGGCATATGGCTTCATCTAAAGTGGTCAGAGACGTTGCATATGCGTCGTACTTGTCAAAGGGGGTGGGGAGGAGCTTGTATGGGCGAGGGGCGATCGAATGTCCCAGTCGGCGCTTCATCTTTTGAGACTCCCTTGGTGCCAATTTATCGACTACGAAAATATAAAGACTCGGTTTTGGCGTAGGTGGAGCCATCTACCGTGCGAGCAAACAGAGGGGCTCTTACCACTGTGCAATTAAGACATATTTATACAAGTCTTGCCTTCTACATGACTCGATAGTCACACAGCCGTATCATGTCACATGTGCGTGCGTGTGTTTGAAAGGAAAATCAGGAGGTGTTGCCTAGAGCAAGGAAAGCACTCTACAACGTATCCACCGTTACGGTAGAGGTGCGCTGGCGTCCGTAAGTGGGGAAACGTCTGTGGATAGTAAATGCATATGAAATCACCCAAGATTTCGGTGATCTAGCCTAACAACACGGAATTGGGCTTTTAATTGAGCTCCCATGAAATTCAGGGGGGAAGTGTTATTGCTCGCTCAGTTTCGTTGTGTTCGTTGTACATTCGTGATGCGCCGACAGTGTTTGCCTTCGCTGATACAAAATTCCGAGAGGTGCTGCCTTTAAGCATCTTCTATAGTGGTGATACACAACCGTCGCTGAATTCTAGGCTTTTTTGTGTTCAGTGCTCATCCAAGCCATATCCCACATTCAAAAAGAGAACCGCTCACTATGTGAATCGGGCCAATATTGTTTTTCGCTTTGCCTTTTTCTTCTTGTCCTTTGAGCTACGTTTCCGCGCTAAGGCACTTTTCTTCTTCAACCTGAATGTGAGTAAATATCAATAGCGTTTCTGCACCATTCCTCAAACACCTGCTTTAAAATTGAAGGTTGGAAATCTGCTTACACTGGCATACTTTGATGATCTTCAGCGCTTTCTGAAGTTATTATAAGGGTTTGATAACGTTTCATATGTGCTAAAGTGTAGAAAAAAACTTGCTAGGCGAAGCGCCCCTTGGAGTAGCCTTTTTAACGTCCAACATAAGTGAGTGAGGTGAGCACAGCAAGCTCGGACGAGTAAAATGGACCTCTCTCCTATTACGAATGTTATTTGCAGCCAGAATGTGATAATCCCCCTTGACGGAGTCAACAAAAACAAATATAGTACATCAAAATTGTCTGGCGGATGAAGCCTCCGGGAGTTCTGAGGCGGGATTTATGACGACGAGCACAAACCATTGCCGCAGTTTGGGCTAGCCATTCGCGCTGCTAGCCTAGCCTACGGGCTACGGAGTGATTCATAAAGCGTTTAGGCGAGCGGTTGGCTAGCGCATGCCGTTCCGTGTGCATCTGCCTACACTGCGCGTTACAGTGTACCTGAAAGTCGCCACAACTCTTACAGGGGTATCAAAAAGTTTCCGACCTCCGCTCTCCTGTTCCATAATCCTATTCAGTTTTGAAAGGATCATGTAGGGTTTATCCTTTCATGTTAGTTTGCAAAGTTTCATGAGATTTCGTTAGACCTCTCAGAAATAAGAACGTTTCATTCAAGCCAAGGTATTGTTATCTCACAAAAAATCTGTATCCAGCGAGAAGCATTCGACGATTTTTTGTTTTATAATCGAGCTTTATTGGACAAAATCTAAATCCGCTTCTGAATTCTGATTAAAGACTAAGACTTCTTGCATTTGCACATAAAATTTTGGAACTCAATGTTTTTAATGGAGTAACAATCGGTCAGAAACGGAGCGACTTCTGGGGTGGTAGTAATTTGGCCGAAATTCATATCTAAGCGTGAGGTGTAAGTCCCACTTAAGTGCCACTTAACTGTAAATTTTGACTTTTAGAAATATGATGTTCACGGCCCAATAAATGCTATAACAAACTTTGGATTGAAAATTGGCATCTAAGTGGGAGAAAATTCTGATCATTTTCCGAAATTTTCAGGTTGCGCTTAGTTGGTGCTGAGCTGCGGCTAAGTCTGACCAAGTCAATAATTGGATAGTGTGCGTGAAAGAGCGCGCAGCTCGGTGAGGCGCAGACACCTTGCGAAATCTGCAGCAAAATGTACCAAGGGGTACATTTTGATGCAGATTTCGCTGGCGATTTCGCCAACACAACCGCGCTCCGAGCGCACGGACACAACAGCGCTTCGAGCGCGGACGTCCACATTATGCTATTCATTCACGAGCAGCTACAGCAGATGCAAGAAAGATCATTACCATTAGTAGGAAATCACTGATCACATGTATCAGAAGATGTGGGCGATGGTGTAGTGGATAAGATCGTGTAATCGATCGATGGTTCAACTCGGCTGTAATGCTAGAGCTTTGCAAACAATTATTCAAGGGCCTTCTGCATAATAGGCGGCTTCAATCACACCGGCTAATTCCTAGGCAGTGGCTTGAGCTAGAGAGCCAGTGCATTTTTTGACCTATGATGGGAGAAAAATCCATTGACTTGTGTGCACGTAAAGAACAATCATGAGTGTACCGGGTGGTGTAGTGGTTAAGTGGACCGCTTAGAGCAAATCGGTCTGTGGATCAAGACGTGCCCAAGGCAAACCTTTTGCAAATATTAGGTGTTAACATAAGTCCTTGCGCATTCTTTAGTTGCGATTTTTTCTGCCCCATTACCATTTTTCTCTAACATGCACTATATCTTCTGGAAGCGCCTTCCTTCCTCCACAATCCCACCTCCAAGCGTTTTCACAGAGCTCTTGCATTCTTTGATTTTTAAGCTTGAGAAGAAAAATGAACTTTTTTGCTGCCGACTCGAGGAAAAATCAAATTTTTTGCTTGTATCCAGTAGGGACCAGAAAGCATCCCATAGTGTTTGAGCGAGTAAGCTCTGTAGAATATAAACGCGAAAGAACATCATGAATGGAACTGTTGGAGAGCCAGTTTGACGATTTTTGGAAATTGGCGTCTGACGGGGCCTAGTCATCTCACCATGGGGTGAGATGACTAGACCCTCGCGAATGGATTTCTTTTAGCAGAATAACCACAGATATTTGGTAGCTTTGAGAAGTGTGATGTCCGTCAAAACCATACAATTCCTTCGGAGCAGTTTCCAGGTCATCATGTAAGAAATTTGTTCGGTCGAAGTGGTTAGTGTCATCGAGACCAAACACGTCTTTTTTGATCTCAGGAAATGGCTGATGACCATCATTTCAAGCAAAACATCTCTTTCACACTTAGTACAGGTCATTTAGCCAGTTGTGATGGGCTTCCGAGCTTCAAACGGTTGTCAGGGTAGGTGGTTGTCGGTTGCGCTGTTTTTTATTGGCTGGTTGCTCTACTTCACAGGCTTAAAACTCGGGTAAATTATCGATTTAAGAAAAACTTTTTACATCATTCTTGTAGAGAAGGAAAAGCGCTTTCGAATCGTATATGAATGTACCTAAAAGATGGCAAACTGATGGAGAAAAGTGCATCCGAAAAAAAGCGCAAGAACTCATGTTAACACCTAATACATAGTTTCTCAGACCATTTGTACACAGGAGTTAGGTAACAATTGCTATGCCTATCTCATACTGACAGTTGAGCGGTAAATCATCCTTCGTTTAGTCCTTAAAGTTGGCTTTTCATACCACTGCTAATTGGAAGGTCCACAAACGTTAACTTGGAATAATTTAGTGGTATGGAGTAGGGTGTAATCAATCCCTGGTTGGCCTCGTGCACGGTCTTGGTTGTTGCTTGCAACTGCTAAGAGGGACACTATCCTACGTGTGACCCAAACACGTAGGATTCCACCAAAGAAACAAAGGGAAAAAGAGCGCAACGTACGCAAGGTCACACATTTTCCAGAAATAAATCGATACCCGGAAGCATATGTGCCTAGGAATGCGACTGAACTTGTTTTATCATCGTGTAACGAGAGCTCACTTCTCTGAACAGTGGAGTGGCGTAGTGGTAAGTACGCGCGGTTGTGCGCGCGAGTCCGAGGTTCGATTCCCATAATGTCGTAGGTTTTGCATTGTTCTATATAGCGCCTATGGTTAATGATGAACATCGTTTAAACAACGTACGCACTGTGGTGCAGCGGTTGTGATGCCAGATTGTAGGCCAGCGGTCGAGTGTTCAATTCCCAAGGAAGCGAGTGTTTTGAACTTGATATTTCATGTGATATGTCTGACGATTATCTGCTAATTTCCTCCGAATTAGAAATGTTGAGTCGGACTTAGATGCCACTTAAAGATATCTATTAATTTCCACTTTCGACCAAATTACTACCACCCCTGATCAACGAGCAGAGACAAGACGAAGACAGATTTTGGCGGCTGAAGAAAAAATTACTGAGCATCGCAGACAGACTTTAGCAGCAGAAATTGTGCAAGGATCTAAGCCATTCAAAACTTCCTTTGACAATTTTCTAAGCTATCATCTAATAACTTTAAACTTCGCAGAACATTGAGTCTCTAAAACCTTTTCGGCTTTCAATAAGAAGATTCCAGTTGCATATTCAAAGATGATTTTCGGGGGTTTTGTAGAAAGCGGAAAAGCCATTCTGTAGTATCTTGAGTGCCGATAGGTGGCGAATTCACTGCCAAGATTTGAAGTCCTAAGCGCGAAGTAATGGGTCAGGACGTGCAGATCTCTGAGATCAGTGCGATCGAGCACGGAACCGGGGTTGAAAACGTCTTGCCTAAAGCTTTGTGCGATAGAAAAAAGATCGTGTCACCTATCCACCTGTATGTAAACGCTAATAAGGTGGATAGTTACAATGTCGCTTCGTTCCACC
>KN727233.1:0-17399 GCA_000816745.1 Ancylostoma duodenale
AGTTGATCATAAACCTTTTTCCGAGGATCAAGGGGAGGGCAAGTCTGGTGCCGCCAGCTGCGGTTATTCCAGCTCCACTAGCGTAAATCGTCATTGCTGCGCTTAAAGAGCTCGTAGTTGGATCTGAGTCGCATGCAGCGGTTTGCCTTTAGAGGCTTGGAGACTTTTGCTGCGGCGGCAGTCATGGTTAAGCATAGGCCAGCGACGTAGCGGCGACGTCGCAGTGGCAAGGGGCAGGCGACAACAGCTTGCATTTTTTTACTGCGGCGGCGCTCAGCGACGTCGCCCAGAGGCGCGCGGCAAGGGATGGTAGTGCGGGTATTTTGTCGGCGGGCGACAACTTTTGTCGCGCACCCACTTTTGCCGCGGCGGCAGGGTGCCGTTGCGGCAAAGTAAGCAAGCCTCTTTTGGTGTTAACCGTTGTTGCGACTATTTTCTAGTTTTCTATTGAAGTTTCGGCTTCATTGGTGGCCAGCGAGTTTACTTTGAATAAAACAAAGCGTTCAGAACAAGCGTTTGCTCGAATGCTCGATCATGGAATAATAAAGGAGGTCTTCGGTTCTATTCATTGGTTCAGGGACTGAAATAATGGTTGAGAGAGACAAGTTCGAGGCATTCGTTTCCTTGCACGAGAGATGAGATTCGTGGACCGCAGGGGAACGTCCTCAAGCAAAAGCGTTTGTCAAGAATGTCTTCATTAATCAAGAACGAAAGTCAGATGTTCCAATTCGATCAGATATCGCCCTAATTCTGACCGCAAACTATGCTATCTAGCGATCCGATGGGGTATTGTTGCCTTGTCAAGGAGCTTCCCAGAAACGAAACTCTTCTCCCGCGGTAGAATGGTTGCAAAGCTGAAAGTTAAGGAAACTGACGGAATGGCACCACCACGAATGGAGCCTGTGGCTTAATTTGACTCAACACGGGAAAACTCACCCGGCTCGGACACCGTAAGGATTGGATTGAAAGCTCTTTCTTGATTTGGTGGTTGGTGGTGCATGGTCGTTCTTAGTCGATGGAGCGATTTGTCTAGTTCATTCCGATAACGAGCGATACTGTGGCTGGATTTTCACGTCCAGTCTACTTCTTAGAGGAATAAGTGGTGTTTAGCTTCATGAGATCGAGCGACAACAGGTCCGTGATGCCCCCAGATGTCCGGGGCTGCACACGCGCTACAAGCGAAGAATCAGCTGCCCTATCCGTTGCTGAAAGAGACTGGTTAACCCTTAAACTCTTCCGTGATCGAGATGGGGAATTGTAATTATTTCTCTTGAACGAAGAATTCCTACTAAGTGTGATTCATCAGCTCACGCTGATTACGTGTCTGCCACTTGTACGTACGGCCCGTCTTTGTCCAAGACTGAGCTGTCTCGACAGGGCTGTGGGCTGCTGTATCGAGGTCTTCGGGTCGCGATATGGTGAAAAACAGTTCAGTCGCATGACGAGACCTGTCAGGGAACCTTGATGATCTGCTAATGGGTGCCAAATAGATCCAGAGACTGACTTGGGTATAGGGCGAAAGACAAATCGAACCATCTAGTAGCTGGTTCCCTCCGAGGTTTCCTAGCTGGAGTTCTTCGCAGTTGTATCCGGTAAGGCGAACGATTAGAGGATTTGGGGTCGAAACGACCTCAACCTCTTCTCAAACTTTCAATGTGTATGTTGTCTCGTTCTCTTCATTGAACAGTTGACACGCAGGCGAGCTCCATGTGGGTCATTTCTGGTAAGCAGAATTGGCGCTGCGACATAAACCAAACTTTGGGTTAAGGTGCCTAACTTCTCGTTCGCAAAAGGCAATGGTTGATATAGACAGCAGAACGATGGCCATGGAAGTTGGTGCCCGCTAAGGAGTGTGTAACAACTCTCCTGCCGAATCAAGTAGCCCGGAAAATGGATGGTGCTTGAATGAGAGACCTATACCCAGCCGTTGCTGGCATTCCTTATATGCATACATTACTATATTACTATGTTATCTTACTATACTATTACAACATTCCTTATATACATAGAAATTAGTTGTAGATGAAGTTTTTTGTTCCATGTGCATATCAGACGCACAGCATTTTTGTCAATACATAAAGTTTTTGTCAATAAATAAAATTTCAAGAAACATCCTACTAATGACAGACTGGTCCTAGGAGCATTAGTTGGTTAAAGATTTGCTGAAAAAAAAAGTAGAAATGAACTTTGACCTTCGCTTGTCCTCTATCTGAAAACTCAACGTTTGTAAGTGCGCAGCGTACCAAGGCAAGATTTTTTCAACCGTTTGTTAAATCCGCTACTCACGTCGTATATACCCCAATAAACAGCCGTTTTCAGCTGAAAACAGCTGTGGAGTGAAACATGAAAGCAGCTTCAACTTAGAAAGACCACCTCCCATTCTCGGCAACAAGTCGCGTACAGCACATTACCCTTGTTTGAGCTTATGCATTTCCAGGCGACTTCCTTCTGATCGACCGGAACTCCTTCGAGATACGCGAGCGTCACAATCGAAGTGGGTTCACAGGATTTGGAGGCGATTTCTCTTTCCAAACCAGGCGAAATCTTCTGATCGCTTCCGAATGGGGACATCCACGACTGTTTCGAAACGGATTCACCCGCAGTGAGATCGAGAACGGTCGGTTGCGCTAACTTCCAACGAGTTGTAAGCTAAGCAGCTTCGTGAGTGCTGGCATTTGCCCGGTTTACCTCCGACTGGCCCAAAAAGGTTTTCTGAACCAACTGATGGATTCTGCTCCCTCTGTATTTTTTACAACGTTTCAGTCTCGGAGTCGTTCGGCAGCCATCTGCACGTATGGCAGATCTCTCCAGGCGTTTTGAAAGAAAGCATTGATCTTGGGCCATTCGACGGTTGTCTTACTACTACGGTCCGGTTAGTGTTATCAACCTGTCCTTTTAGGCCAATGCACTCATCTGGGGTTAAAATTGACATACAGAATATTCATGTCCCTTCAGTTTCTTGCACAATCCGGAGTGCAACCATGCATTCGCCTGTTCTGCTGTCGGTTCGTCCGTATTTCATCTCCACATGAACTCAGTAAATGGGAAGTGGACCGCCGACAAGGTGTTCCAGGTCCAGCCAATGCAGGTTTGAGTCGATGTTGTGTCAAAGAGAACTCGAGCGTACTGTCAATTGCAGGTGGAAAACTGGCTTTCATCCGAGATGCCCGCTCTGCTCACTGACCTCGTCATATCCATGAACGACAAGTTTGCCTACGTAGCTGGCTGGCTGCACGGGTGCGTTTGGCAACTGGACATTTCGGATCCATTCCGAGTTTCTGCCATGAATAGGGTGAGATATTCTCTTTTAGGTTGAAAGGCATTTGCTTCTAACGATCAGAGCGCAACGTCTGCGAATTTTTCAAAAATAGAATAATCTTTTTCAAGGTTGTGCTTGGTGGTCTGCTGGGTGGGATCTCCGACGCCTTTGTGAAGTCGCCGTCCATAATCCAGCTGGTACGTTCCTCCTGTATTGGCAATTATCGGCAATTGTGCGGACTTCAAATAAGATAACAAGCATTCAGGATCGATCCCATCAGTTTGGCTTCGCCAACATCGGCAGAGGCACCCCTCGAAGAACAACTTGCATCCGTGGCACGATATTCCGTGGCGGTCCGGCGTTTCTTCAGCTGAGCGTTGATGGGAAACGCCTCTACGTCGGCAACTCTTTCTACAAACAGTGGGATGCACAGTTTTATCCCGAGCTCATTGCGTAAGTGGGAACATCATTCACTCTAACCTCTTGGTAATTTTGCCACTATACAGCAAGCTCTGTCCTGAATTTTGCCCAGGGGGTTATGCGCTGATCGCACCGTATTCATTTTGCAGTAGGACGTCATTTGTCTGGCGTCACTGTAAGTACACCGTAGATGCAAGAACTCACAGAATTTCCTGGAACTTTGCATCGTGGCGTCGTTTCCTATGGCGAAAACGAATGTTATACCTGTCTTATATAATATCGCCTTAAATACATGGTTACCATGCAGGAAGTTGTAATGGGATGCCAAATAATTTTGATGTTCATGTCCAGCATATGAAATACCAGCACGAGGGTGAGCTGAAAATGGGAGAAGCTCCATATATGGAAATTGTGGAGGGATAAGAATCGCATGTACGACTTGACGTAACTCAATTACTCAATCCTTCAGGGATCTAGAATTTAGAAGCTTGGTTGACGCCAGAATTCGGGGATTTCCAAACTTTTCGATCCGAACCCTGTTCATTCCTGACCTGCACATCTTGATTCTCCTTATCAACGAATAGAAAACGGCTCCAATGTTTTCTATGAATCCTTCATGGCAGATGTACCCAAACAATGCCCAGCTTTTATCTGCTCTATCAAAACTGAGCCGTATGAGTGCTTAGTGGGGGATTTTGTCAACGTTCTCAAAATGGTCTAAATTTCTCGCTGACCTGAGTTGCAAGAAAAACGGAAAGAGAAAGATTTGATCTATTTAATAAGCCTAACTAGTATGATCTTCGCCACCTCTATTCGGACACATCGCTAGGACAGTGTATGTCTATATGTGGAAAATATGTCTACAGACCCTTGTCACAAAGATTCGTCCAATTTTCAAAGTTGGGTATACGGCAGGTTTCTCTGGAACATCTGGATTCGGTTATAGCTCTTACCGTTGATCACTTTTTTTTGGCTTGAAGGAATTTGACACTGCATACTCCACGTTTATTGATTACTAGACGGCATATGCGGTTTCGCTCGGGAGTTCTACTATCCCCGGCTTTTCACACCGATGCGGATTGTAAGTGGTACTAATACATTCATTCGAAGTGCTCATCATTTCGGTTATCATCACATTGAATAATCTCGAAAACCTTTTCCCCCCTGCACGAAAGCGAAGTAGTCAATAAAGCTAATTAATAGGTAATTTGTGCAGAATGATCGTCACATTCGTGCTAAGCGTACCCGAAGACCCCGGCAGACATGTTTCCGTCCGTCCCCGAAGCAGAAGAAATCGATGAAATCAATAAATCAATGAATCAAATGGTGCAAAATGGTTGCCATATTCGTGTTCAGCATATTGAGAAACTTGTTTTCAACATCCTCCGGGCAAAAATGGAAAAAATCAAGAAATCAATAAGTCGATAGTCTGACGTAAAATGGTTGTCATGTTTCGTGCTTAGCGTATCGAAAAACGTTTGTAGGCATGTTCTCGCAAGTCCCTGGGCAAAACCAGCAGAAAATCAATGAAAATCGGCCTATAACCTCCGCCGACCCATGGCAGACCTGCATGCAAAATTTGCCCAAAATTTGAATTGGCTTCTACATCATTTGACATTTGAAACGTTTCAGTAATGGTGGACAAATTGCGAGGATTGACATTGACATTGCTGGTAAGATGTCATTAAGCGACTCCTTTTTGATCGACCTGAAGGTACGTGATCCCTGTTTCTTTTCTACATATTCGTTATTGTTTTTCAGATGGCTTGGCAGAATATAACGTACTGTCAGGATGTCTAGAGACACAATGAACACCTATTCTGAAACAATTTCCATACAATCCAAGATTGAATTATTTCGAAAAATATGAGAAAAGCTCGTAACAGCAATATGAATATGTAGATGCAAGCGCATGATGCATCTACCACAATTTCTAGCAGTAAATCACAAAAAAAAGTGCAGTATATGAATTTTTCCAGGACATGGACGGAGGCCCCTTCTTGGCGAGAGATCTACGCTTTTTCAACGGTGACTCAACAAGCGATAATTTCCTATAAGCTTCACAATTACTGCTCAAAAGATATGTGAAATAAACGTCTTAACGAGTTAAACGTTCAAACTAAACGCGCAAGGTAGGGGCATTTCTCAAACGCGGAAGCTAGAGGCACTTATCACATATTCATGGAACACAGATTACGTTTTCTCTTCAAAGTCTGTGCTCATGGTTATCTAGCCAGAATGCGTCGAATTGGCAAGCCAGCGGAGGTGTTTGATGGATAGGGGGCGGGTTCGAGAAAATTGATCCACTTCCAGATCTCGAAAACGACGTATTGTCACGAGTTGTACGGCAAAAAACAGTATTGACGACATAATTCACCAGAAAATCTCTAGGTTTTATGATGACAGAACATGGAGTTTGTTAAATGCTGACTCTGGTAATTTTACACCGGAGGTTTCCGCCTGATTTCCTGGGAAACTCCGTGTAAATAGTGTATTTCTCGGAATTCCGCGCGGTTTCCGGGTAAATTCCGGTTAAATCTCGTGTAATTCGTGCATTCTCAGAACTACCGGCGATTTCTCCTACATTCCGCCTAAATTTCGGGTAAATCTGGACAGTGGTGAATAACGCGAGAACTTTCAAGGATTGACTTGCGACTGTGAATTTCTTTGTTTTCGTGTTCGATGTGCTATTGCTGTTCAATGCCCCTTGTTTTCGTGAAAATAACCTTTGGAAGTTTCCAGCCCATTTAGTGTCAATATAGGTGATGTCCACCAGAATTTCTGGGAGAAAATGTAAGGAATGTGGCAGGAATTAATCAGAATTTACATGGAACTTAAATGGAAACTGGTGGAATTGCCTGTTATACTTCGACACGAATTTGCGCGTTCTCACCTTAATTCCTCTAAATTCCTTCTAAATTCCCCCTAAAATTCCGCTATATTCCGCCTAATTTCCTCCAGGATTTCTCACACGTTTCAGGGCAATTTAGGCGGAAACCGCCGGTGTAAAATAACCAGGGAAGCAATTCACTTGTCATTGAATTCATCATAGTATCTGCACTGAATAGAAACTAAGAGCAGATTATCTATTGGAGATGACTAATCGGAAGAGTTTGAAGGATCTGTCAAAGCCTATTATATTTTCCTAGTGTTGGACACCTTTTCTCAACAAGCAAACAACAAGAAATGAAGTGGGAACGAAAAATTTTGTATGTCTTTGTATAAATACGAAAACAATGCATAAATTAGAGAAGAAGCTGTTGCTGTTTTTTTTTCCCTGATAAGTTCAATACATATATCACCAATTGGGAAAGAAGATGTCTCTCAAAGCTTACAGGACCAAACGTTTAAACTCTCAAAGGATAGATTACCTAAGAACTGCTTGTGAGAAGCAGCACCTCAGCGAAAGTATTATGTTATGAATGTCCTGCTACTATGCAGCCACGACAGTTATTGTTGTAGGACATTTTAGAAGTCAAACAGCTGTGCACCTCCTCTTTCAATAAATCAGTGGACTTTGTTTCAGTTGGTCGTTAAGCAATTGTATAGTACAAAGTAAAATTTATCGAATCGAAGTCGCACTCCATAAAAACTATGTCTACTGCGGTGTCACGTCCTCAGTCTTCTTCCTCATCCTCGTCGAACTGGCCTTCAATGCCACTCAGGTACTGGCTGAATGACGTCACTTCGGACGCACTTCCTCCTTCTGAAGATATCGGTTTTATACAAATAAGGCTCCAGGTGCTCTTATGGCTGAGATTTGCAGCACGCGCTACACCATCCGCAATTAGTACTCTGATTGTCTGCGTATCCACACATTTCACTACTACTAAAGTTCTCATTCCTGTCCTAAATTACTGCTCCCTTTCCAAACAGATAGTGAGGCGCGCGCGCACGGGCTCAACTACTGGACTTTTTTTATGTAAGCCTTACTATAGGACCTACCTCCTGTTGTGAATTGAATTGGAGGAGGCAGAAGACCTCTTTGCTCGTAATGCCGTAGATAGTTGCACAGATGCTTCAGCCGCCGTTCCTTACTGCGACGGTTTTGAAACCAAACCTGCAATGGGCAGAGAATTACTTTCTAGAAGTTGTTTGAACGAAAAGATGGAGCATAGGAGCACACCTGAATGACCCTCATACTGAGCCCCGTCTCCAGAGCCAACTTCGCCCGCGCGTGCTTTGAAGGCTTCGGTGTTGACGAGAAGATTCGGTTAAGTACATCCAGCTGAAATAACATGACGTTACTTCCTAACAGAATGAGCACTAATGTACACCTGCACCTACCTGATTTTGTTTTATTGTTGTTCGAGGCCCCCTACGTTTGAGAAATTTATTGTCATCGTCGCAAAACTCAGAAAACGCGTACGAATCAAAGCCGTAGCCGAAAGTGTCCACTTCCTGAATTTATTGATTGAATATTCAGAAAAACAATCTCATGAGGAATTGCTCTAAATCCTTTGCTAAGCCCAGTACCTTTTTGATTTGAAACTCGCTGAACTGCTCCGCCTCGTAGCCGCTGGGCTCTGTTGAGCAACTGGGAAACGTGGTTGGCCGCTGATGTTCTGGAAGTGGGAACGATGCAACGGATATAAATCACAGGAAAAAAGGAAAAGAACAGAAAAGGGCCACGAAAAATGTATAGAATTTTTTTGTTCTTTTGAAATTTGTAAGATCGAAACTATTGGCTGGGTTTATATCGGTAACAGATTTTAGTGCCGTGGAGACCTCATAGTTTATTCATTTATTTATTAATTTATTTAGTTATTTATTTATTTACAGGATGCGTCATAAATGTTGGCCATCTTTTCTGCATGTTACCCCGAAATGTCATCTTTTTCGCATGTTACAGAAAGGTTAGCTTTCAGGAAGTTGATACTCCGAGGAGTAGAAGGATAGGTCTTAGACCACAATCGCCACATGAGTTTCAGTCCTTATCCGCGAATCTAAATCTATTTGTCTATTTGTCTATTTGTCTACTCACACATAAAGGCAGGCTTCAAACAACAAGGAAATGAAGTGTTAAAACTAGTCAATGAAAGAAAATTAGAAGCTTAAAGGAAGAGCATTAAAACGTCGTATAAGGAGGATAATATTAGTAGCAAGGCTATAAAGTGAACATTTGAGCTGAGTCGAACTAGATTATTTGAAAAAAAATTAGGATAGATCCGACTTACAATTATAGGATTCATTATTTACCGGCAATGATAACTTGAGAGTTACGAACTTGAGCTCATTTCGGATCAGTTAGCTAACTACTGGCAATGACATAAACCTTACAGGCCAGCTTTCAGAATCGGGTGGATTGTCCAATCCTAAGCTAGCTGTATTGCTTTAGTTTTACGGCAACTATTGTAAAGCTGAATAGTTCTTTCCCCTCCTCCCAGCCTAAGATCCGCTCGATATCAGCGACGCTCGCGGTGCTCGGTGGTCCTTTTTTTCCATGCATAAGAAAACGTGCGTGCGGAATATGTCTTTCAACGTTTGTTGCGACTTTCAATGTTCTTCAGTACTATTTCGAAATTGTAACCACCTCAAAGGTGATCTTGCCGTTTTTTTTTCGACAAGCAACGGTAGTCTCTTTAGAGGGCTGAGACCACCAAGCAAAAGAGCAAATGGTGTTTGTGATGAGCTATATTGCAGAATAATTGCTTGTTTTTGTGGGCAGGAAATGAGCTGAGATTCTTGCAGATGCGAAAGAAATATGCAATGACCCAGTGCTACGAAATAAAATTTTGTTGCCTGTCCGCAGAGCCCCTCCACGGTGTTCAGAACGTTGTAGACTGAAGCTACAAATGCTTGCTACCAGACACTCCTTGTCTTCTGTGGGGAAGAAATTTATATAGGATCATAGCCAGAAAGTCCGTTCCACCCGTATCCTGACGCTAGACCTTGGATTCATCGAGAGCTCAATGGTATTGTATCCAAAAATAGGGTGGGAGAGAGGAGGGGTCGTTTCAGTTGCTTGTATTGTAGCTGAATTGATCCCACTAAGAAGGGTCTAAACTTGAGTAGATGGGGTGTTCTCGCAGAAAACATCGAGCAATGCAAAAATATTGCATTTCTTTTGTATTCCATCAGATTACAAAAGAACTGCGATGTAAATCAAGCAGTACTTTTATGTTGTGGAAGCTGATGCGATGACCGTAACTGTAAAGATCATTAAAGTTTCTCCTTATTATCTAAAGTGTTAACTGAAATTGCCTGTGCAGTACTCAGAAATTGCCTCATGGCGAGTGCCCCAACCAACACCTTACTTGTAACTTCATCACACTTTTCTCCAGATATCGTTTCCCTTCAGACATATTCATAATATACAGAAATACGTAAGTCTTTGAACATATCACGACGAATAGAATGAACAGTAAAGCTGCCCCAGCGTCAACCCCAGTTTCAGAAATTGACTCTCAGAATCACCACATCTTAAGACTCTCGCATTAACAGTAGTTTTTCTTTTCCGTTTTTTTTATATACAAGAGCTACTTTCAGCCGTTTTCACATACAAGAGCTACTTCTTCCATTACTCCAACCTCTACATCACGAAAAACGCTTCCAAGAAGGCAGAGAGGCGAATGAATGACGAGCGAGTACATGTGCACCAACATTTGATGTATTTTTGAGACTTCTGATATAGCTAGCCCAGCTTTACAATTTGTTGAGCCTGACCAGGTTATTAGTAGATATATTTATTTATTGTTTTGCTTGACGTTTCGACGTAACCGTCACCTTAGAGGCCTAAAGTGGCCCACTGTTCTTTCCCGTGTTCTAGACCGCCAAACGTCTCCTCCCACTCTGCTACTTTTCGTCAAAACGGCTGGCAAAGTATGTAAGAATAAATACATCAGCCAATAACCTGCTCAGGCTCAACACGGTATAAAGTTGAATGCTCAAGTTTAAAGACGAAAGAACATGGAGATTAATAATTAGCCTAACATTTTTTAAATGGTTGTTTTTCCCTTATTCGTCAAAATAAAGATATCATTTCAAACCATAATTTTGACGCACCACATAGATTTCCTTGATAAACAAGAAATTCATTTCTCACAATATTTTCACCAAAGTGCTGCGCAATTTATAGTATGTACCATTAGCAGGCTTCAATACAAAGCGGTTCTGCGTGTTCAAATTGAATAGAATATAAGCTTCATGGTGAGAAAAGGGCTCACAACAAAGACATACATATATCAGAAGTCCTTCTCCGCCCAGTTTCATTTCATTCATATTTTGATCCATGCTTATATGGGTTCCAAACTCTACTTTCACCGTTCTGAGTGATATTCTCTTGTTTTTTATCTTCTTTAAAGTATTGCCACCATAAGCAGTCCTGGATTACATGAGCTCAAAAGAACTAAGAACGAGAAAACTGTAGATCTGCGAAAAGAAATAGAAACATAATATATACGTAGATATTATTCATATAAATACGTTAGTTATGTTCGCTTGTAAATATTCGGATAAGTAGAATGCTAAAAGATGAATTTGTCGTTAAACTTCGTGTTTCTGCATTTTCTTTTCTCTGTCGAACGTTCTCCGTAAGGAACCGAAAAAATGAACGAATGAATCACTATATGAGAGTTCATTACATAAATTTGCTCTACCTGCAAGATTTAAAGTGCGCGACAGTGTTATCTATGCAAAACACTCCCTCTGTTGTGAGTACATAGGTATGAGCCTCCTGGTCTGAACTGATGCTCACACACAACTCCAACTCACCATTGTAGAAATGCTGCATGCACGCAACTGTCTGAGCTATTTCGTCGACCAGGATTTGCTCACCGGGAGACAGTCGACGGCCACATCGAATGCAGGCGTGACAGTCAACATGGAACACCATGCCAGTCTGGAAGCATTGTCGTTGGCAAACGAGTTATAGCACACAAGAGAAACGGATTTTTCGTGTCTTAAAAAGGCGAACACGGAAGTGCTATAAAACATACCTTCAGCTTATACACCATATCAGTTGGGGATATTCCAAGCTTGCAGCCTGAGCATCGATAAGGGCTACAGTCCCTGAAAACAGATGTTGGGGTAATTTCCAGGCAGAGAGACTCGAAGTAGTGAACACACTTGAAGTAGTGTGCACTGCAGTAGAGTTGACCCTCCTTTTCATAGCACTTCTCCTGGAGTTGCGCGTCGCACACGCAGCATCGCACGCAGCCCTCGTGGTAGGCTTTCGAGTCGATCTAAACGGTCACCTGTAGGCACCTGTCGGTGAACGGAGGCAACGAAAAGAAGCGTGTAAGCCGCTGGGAAACCACAAGCACACTGGCGTCATCACTCACTCTAATCATGTACCTGTCGGTGATTCTACCGGAACATACCCTGCATTTACCCTAAACACCCCCGCATCGATTACTCGTTAAGGCCTCCTAGAGAAGCGCTGGAGGAAGGGTCTAGCGACTGACCTGAGTGTCAATGTCGATCCCGATGGACTCGACCACGTGGCCCATGGCCGACAACGGGGGTTTCGTTTCTGCGAACTCGAACTCCGAGTTCATCTCGTACAGTAGCGGGCTGCAGACGGGTTCCGGAAGAGTGCGCGCTCTCCAATCCTCGCAACGGGGCGAGGCCGGGAGGGGCGGCACTGGCGAATCAGACGCGCGCTGGCGCATCTGTCACCGTCCCCATTGAATATTAATGCTACACTGTCAGCGTTTGCATTTTCGACAACTTCTTCGACCAGTCAATTCATTCGCAATGTGACGCCGGACATGGCCGTAATAAAGTTACTGCGAGTGCCGTTCCAAGGTTGCTTGTTTTGGCAACAAAGCCAATCCTGGGTGGAGAAAAACTGTTGAAAGGGGGAACCAAGAAGGAATTCCTGGCTTCTGACTCATGGCAGCTCCGGCATTGAATTCCGCATCAATTCCGCATCACTGTCATCTAATACTAATAATAGCGATAGGACTTAGGTGTGTAACCTCTACAAATTTCTGGAGTTCTCGAGAGGTTATTACGTTCCGTCTTAGCAGAAATGAGAGTGACAGAGATGAGAGAGGAAAAAGAGTACCCTAATCTGTGCGGTCATAAAAGGGTTAACCGAAAACGCAAGCAAAACTGCCGTCATTCTTGAGTCAAACTTTACAATGTTCTCGGGGAAGAAAAAGAACTCTGGTGGGGATGGATTCACTTGCCATTGTAACAATAAGTTACTACAATAATCTACATCAAGTTTATCTGTTGTTGTCGTCAAGAAAAATTCTCCGAGTTTAAGTCAGTAAATTGGGATAGTGAGTAACCCCTGAGCACCTCCTGGAGCTTTTTTTTGCACTTGGCTATGAAAATTTGGCAATAATTCAACGATCAATCACCAAAACCTGGGGCACTACTTCAGCAAATGAATCCTTTCCTTTGATGGTCCATGAACGGATTACTTACAAACACAAGATGAAAAGTTGAGTCTGGTGAACAGCCAGTACTACCGTAATTTCTAAGCATTATGGTTGGAAACTACAGGGTGCGCACAAATTATTGGCGCGTGGTTTTTTAAGTCCCAATCAGCGGCGATAGAGCGAATTCACAGGTCATGTTGTGAATATGTTTTCTGGAGCAGTTCCTACCGTACACAGTAACAAGGTTGGCGAGTGACCTCTTTTCTGGTCTGTAGAGACTTGGGGAAGCTTTCAGTTCAGACCGCTCTTGACACGCAGGTATCATTTCACAAGATTTTTTCAAGATTCTTCAAGGACGGATCTCAGCCAGTCTGTTTCTATCCATTTACTAGTACAGACCTTACTCACTAATATG
The DNA here is from genome assembly GCA_000816745.1 of Ancylostoma duodenale. Taxonomy (NCBI): domain Eukaryota; kingdom Metazoa; phylum Nematoda; class Chromadorea; order Rhabditida; family Ancylostomatidae; genus Ancylostoma; species Ancylostoma duodenale. The sequence continues at coordinate 13,427 of KN727233.1, forward strand.
TAAGGCTGAGCTCATGGGAATGCAAATGAAGCGAGTGACGTAGACAAATCCTACAAGTCAAACTTCAAGGAAATCACCCGTAAAACCACCTTCGAACGAATTTTCCCTTGTAAACCGGGGCTGAGTGAGTTTGCAAAAACCGCTTTTTATTGGTAGAGTTGTGAGTCTTCCGAGGTTCCAAAACGTTTACTATATTTGCTATTAGTGTTGATTATCAGACCTGAGTTCGCAAAAAATAGCAAAAACGGCCTGTTACATAGAACGCCTGTTTTCACCATGGAAATCATTTGGTGGTCCGATCGATGAGCGCGCAGTAGCTGAGACTTAGTCGTGACACATGACACATGAATGGTCAGGGTCTTCTGAAGCCTACCCCAAAAGATCTTGGAAGGAAGGGAGCTGTGATCGACGCCGTGTCACCAACGATTTGACCTGGAGATTTCCTGAAGCCTGTGTAGGCACAGGAAGAGGTCATTTGGGGGCCGGCTGCTATGTATGTATAGTAGAGATGGCTCAAGTAAGGATACCTACAACATGACTTGTGAATTCGACCCACCCTACCTGATTGGGGCTCAAAAACCACGCAAAAAACCATAATTCGCGTGCACTCTGTATATACCTCTGGGCTCAAAATTGGCACTGATAGCTGGTTCGACGTTCGTTCGATAGACTCTGATTTCATTGTTGATTGTCTCCAATATAGCAATAGATAAATCACATTTTACTTTACGCCAGGCAATTACGCTATGACCATCTACTAACCGGACTGAACTTTTCATTTTGTCCGACGAACAACGTGCGGCAGCAGTTTCCGTGGAACTGCTCAAGGACGAGGTGACACGACGTTGTGCGCGAACAAATGGCGCCATATCGTAATTCTGAATAATTCAAGCAACGCAACGGAGCTGACACCCTTCGCTGACACGCGACGGGAGCTGCTAATGTGGGCGACGCGATTGACGGTGGAAACGACGACGAATAGCCCTGTTCGTTTAGCTCTTCATTGTGAAGCTGCCTTGTATTGAAACTTGTGTTAATATTTGGTGGTAGACGTTCGACACAATATGGGACCCTTTTCGTTCCCCAATTACCACCAGACGTCAACTTATTATCATCGTCATGCTCATAAAGCACGAAAGTCACTTCTGCAACAACCTAGTGCTTTAAAGAATATAAACAATCGAACAGCAACATTGTACCTGGGTGTTAGTTGGCAACTATTCATAGAAGAACCGAAACCAAGACTGTTGAAGGATTCTCATGCTTTTTTCTTCTCAAACAAGTGATATAAGAATATACATAGTCTCCCTCAGTCCGTCGCGTGCATAACCTGATTCATAAAAATTTCACTTCGAAGGCGAAGTTCCGAAACAGCGCAAGCGTGATATGCCGGCACATCGAGCGCGGAAGGATGAAAAGAAGATTAAATTCCTGTTAAATTTGTAGGGAAGTTTGATGATCGCGAGCCTAATGGATAGGAAGTGTGCAGAAGTTGGATTAAGTTAAAAAGAAAACCCAAAAGGCACACACACGTCTAATATAGAATCGTATTGCCCTTCAAATCTAATGCATTATCGGGTACTTTTCTCTTGTGCGCGGGAAGCACTTGGAACTTTGCTTTTTTGCTCTTTTTCCGTGAAGGACAGTTCAGCGTTGGTCCAACGTGGCCAGTAAAATTTTGAGGTAACTACAGTCATATTACAAACCACTCCTGAAAGTTCTTCTTTTCAGGTTTAAAAATGGAAAAGAGCGTAAAGGTGCGTACGTGAGTAGTAATTGTCCGTAGTCGAATCTAATTCCTCAACAAGAGATCTCCATCTTACGCAATAGGGAATGTCATGTTATGTTGTTACGAGCTCAAATAAGTGCAGTAGAAAACCCTTTGGTTTTTTACCTATGTTCCTCTTAAATTTCAAAAGATTTGTTCTCTTCCTGTTGTAACACGGCTTCTAGAGAGAGAAAAAAAATCACATCATTCCAGCATATCAGCTCATGCCTCATTGATCAGGAGCAAACTTGGATAATGAGAGCATACGAGCCGCAATAGCATTTGTGAAGAGCCTTCAACAACCATCTTTCCACAGTTGGTGCTATTTTATGCTATTATGAGTACCAGAATTAATAAACGTTGCACCAAACCCACGTCTTACGTGCGTGTTACACAACTAACATGTTATTCAGAATTACTTCCAGAATTGTTTGTTGGTCTTTGAATGCGTAATGCTCCAACAGCTGCTCCCGACGAGCGGCATTGCTACCAGATGTTTCCGTTGCGCAGAACATGGCACGTTGGCAGCACAAAACTTATGATACTACGCACAGACTTTCTAAAAACGACGGTATGTTCGCAGATGTCACTATCGCCCACTGCTAAATGGTGAGTATTATACTAAATTCTGGTAGGTTTAGATAGTCCTCATTGAGCTCTTTCCGAATATGTGCACCATAGGCATCATCGATGTGTTACATGCCTTCAATATGCCAGAAATGTACACCCTCGGGCAGCCGTTGCTGTGTACAATTTTAGCACATTCTAGGACTCGAAAACGACCACACTTCAAGCAATCAGCTGGATCGAGAACTTCTCATCTTTTTAAATATCAATTTAGTGTACCTTTCGCCTGGTTAGTACAGTACTCGGAGCTTTGCAGTGTAGCATGTGTAGATCCAAAAAAAGCACGTCTTCCATGAAGGAGGGTGGATGAGGGCTGCCAATAAAAAGGAGCTCAGTGTAGTGGAAATGGTTGTGACCAACAGCAGCGGTTCCTGCTTTGTCACTAGCAGTCGCAGAAGTTGACGGTACTACAAATGTGGTCTGATTTTCTACCACTAAAACTACAAGGGCTCTATGGGCCAAGGCTGGAAGCACGCGCTGCACAACCTGCAACGTGGCGGTCTAATTGTCTGCGCATCCACGAATTTCACTGGCATCAGTGCAAGAGGGCCTCGACTGTGTTTGATCATATAACGCGATATTCCATGTTCTACAACTCAAAACCAGTCTCCTACTGCATTGGAATTACACGAAGTGACCCTTGCCAGGTCAGAAAATTGGCAGCCAAACAGGCCGGTTGTTCTAGCGGACTGTCTTGATGGAGTCGAAGTTTTGAAGAAGAAATTCCATTGATTGTTGCTTTTAACGCTGGGGGTGATTTCTCAACATTCTCATTCTTCTCAATTTTCCCCCTTTTCTCCGGTTTCTCTTCCCTCGTTTTACTGTTATAGTTTCGAGCCTACTCTATTGGACTGTCTGTGGAATGGTCCTTTGCAACTGTGTGTGCCTACTTGACCTGCTGTTTCATATTTCCGTTTTCGAAAAGCTTTCACATTTCATCAACCGCTTTCGAACACAACGCATGCTCGCAAAAAAAAATTAGACCGCCCTGAAATGCTACTGCTTCACCACAGAGGAGCAGACGAAATCTTCGTAAAGGAGCATGTCTTCACATAGGTGATTTATCTGCTCCTCAATGAAAATTATTTAAGAGAAAGGGGAATTATTTAACAGACTCTCTCTTCAAAATCAACAAATCTTGCAGCCTTTTGAAAGTGTTTTACAAGTTACCAAATAACCAACAAGTGAAACTAGTATAAGTATAAAGGTTTCACATGGATTTGCTATATTATGAAAAACGCCCTGTTACTTATCTTACAACATGAAGTGGGAGCATTGAGTTCGAATGTTCCCCAATTCTGTGACCTCTCACAGTGCAAGAAGCTACTTCTCCTTTGTGGTGAGCGTCCCGGCTTGATGATACATTTCTGGGAGTGTGAAGAACGCCTTCTGAAGAGTTCGTCTAGTCCAGCTTTCACTTGGTCGAACTCTTGGGATGGAAGGAGAATCTCAAGCTCGCTCTCAGTTTTCTCCAATCATAACTTGTTAATTGAGGAGATTTTCTGCAGCTTACTGGCCTCCCAGTTAGGGTGGCGCTTTTTTAATAGAAGTATTCTTCACTGCTCATACTGTAAAAGA
>KN727233.1:17499-28831 GCA_000816745.1 Ancylostoma duodenale
TATTCTTCACTGCTCATACTGTAAAAGACATGTGTATAATCATAATCATGTTCATTACACTATGCTCTACAACTTCTAGAAAGTGGGTACAACAATGTGATCATTTTGCGACATCGGCAAGCTTTCCAGCGAAGCTACATCGACTTTGGTGACGCGTACTTGGATAACAAGTTGGGACGATCTCCTCCTGTCTTCTTTACCCAACTCGCCTGTCAGGCATAGTCTTGAAGTTCATTGGCTGATACTGCAGCTAGACCATACTCTTCCAGATGACCGATCTCGTGCAGAAGACAGACTTTCGCCCCTTTTTCTGCTTGGTTTGCGAATAGGAGCTAAAGTAGCTAACGAGTAATACGCTGTCAACCTTGCGTTCCGGTTTTCACCCGGCACCTGTCTGTACAGCGTTCTCTCCCATAAGAGGAGATTCTGGACGGAGGGTAGAGGGACCCCTATTACCCGAGAACGTGCGCCCACTGATTGTGAGGCACCCTGGGAGTAAGCGGTGCCGGTGAATGATCGTGCGTTTAGTTAGTCGTTCAGGCTCAGATTTGCTCCTCGTCGTAGCTACAGAATCTAACATGTTCATTATCCACGGAATTCAGACTTCAGTTTTCAACGGCATTACAGCTATTTTGCATTCGTGATGGTAAACATGATGAAATCATACTCATTTCGAGGGAAATTTCGAGTGGAAGATAATTTGACACTACTAGGCTAATTTTTCGCCAAAATTCCTAAGAAAAAATCGCCCAAACTTTGTCCGGGTGGGTTATTTGAGATCTTGAACACGAATATCGTATCCGTTTTGCACCGTAACCCGATTTTTGCATTGTGACGGTAGACATACGGCAGGTACGGTATCCCATGGAATCTTTTTAAATTACGCGTACGGCGTTATTTGAGGTGCTGATCATGAATACCGTATCCGTTTTGTACCGTGACCTCAATTCCGTATCGATACGATAGATATAATACAGTAGGCAACTTGGAGCAATTGATGATTTTGGGAAGAAATCGGCGGAGGCATGCAAAATAATAGTTGTAACCAGCTGATAGTTGTAACCAGTGTCTGAAACAATCTCTCTACGCAAAATCACAGGATTCCGTGAGACACCGCTCCAACAGTATAGCCACTGCAACCCCTCAAAATCGAAGCTAGAAACTGACACGATGTTCGTATTCAGCACCTCAAATAGAACCCCTATGCGAAGTTGCGGCGAAATTTTTCCCTGTTAGACAAAGGGATAAGGGCTTCCACAATCTCTAACAAAGGTGGAACTCCTTAAAGGCAAGGTCCGGTCAAAATCTTGCCCACCCAGGTTTTTTGCTCTCTGGAGTCCAAACCATATGTGTATCACGTATCTCAACTTTGAGACCTCGGTATAAGCTCTATCGCTAGATATGGGACAAAACGTCCGAGGATTACGGTAGCCGTGGTAAAACGCGCTCCAACCGACAAAAGCTGCGCGCGTGCATACCGAACAACGATGGACGCGCAGATATATACAGCCTAACGAACACTTCGTGAAAGCTTTGCCACCTCCATCAAACGGACCACCGGTCCTCTAGATATGGATTTTTCCCTACGACGCCACAAAAGACAGCATGTAGGACGCGTCGTATAACGTCATTTGAACACACGGACGCCGCAAACCCGCAAACGCAGTACCGAGATTCGCCGATGGAAGGCGTTCGTTGTGGAACCTTTTCGGGGATTTTTCTATGGTATTCGTCCAAAACATCGCCGTGGGTTACGAATCCAACAGAAACTCGAGAGATGGAATTCTGCCCGGACCTTGCCTTTAAGGGCACTGCCCATGCCTGTTGGGACATGCTGTCACGCTAATCACGACCAACTCACCCATTTTGTGTAATAACACTATTTTGTAGAGTTATGTAAGTAAATAAGTTTCGATTGGGAGCGTACCCTTCTCTTATTTAGCGTTATTCATCTTCCATCTTCTCAATCATGACACACACCCTAACCATGGCTAACGTGTCCACTGAAACTACAAAGGACTAACTGATGGATCTGCCTGAACTGCTTACATAAACAACATGTGCTCCTTCCAACATCAGTAAGTCATTCACTGAAATGTTAACGTAGTATATTTCTGTCTATGTAGTGTGACAGCCTTACATCAGTAGACTATTTTTCATGATTCTTGCTTCATGCATCATACCAGAACGGACTAGGTAACGCCCGTACATGCTCCCACATCTTCGTGGGAAGCTTGTACGGGCGTCTGAAAGCTACAGGCATAGAACTAACAATTCTCCTCAACAAATCAGACCAAACGGGGAGGCTTGACAATGCACTATATCTCAGAGCCCGAGCGCATCTACCAATTTCTACATGCCTTCAGTATCAGTGTCAGAGCGATTACGAACAGTCAACTTAGAATCTACCCTTCAGATATGTCTGTAGGCACTACTCTTATCCACGAGGCAATTCTCACACACATTCCGAGGTGATAGGTATCATAGAGGACAGACTGCCGAACAAAATAACGCTCACATCAACGATAACAATGAATCGGATAGAATCTCTGTAGAACCCACGTGTCTTTGTACCGGAGTTCCCCTTTTACGAGCCCACACCTTGTTAGTTTGGTTACATAAAATTCGTTATTGGTTGTTAATTGACGATTTCCCTATATGTGCGAAAAGAGAGTTGAGGGGGCGCCCTATAAAAGGTCATAGGCTTCACATTGTAAGCCTAAGTAAAAGCACTAGCCTAAGCCTAAGCCTAAGCCTAAGCTAAGCCTAAGGCCTATTCCTGTGCTTATTGTTAGGCATGTGTTTAAGGCTCTTAGGCTTCACAGGAGTGCCTCCCACCCCACTCCATTTTCACCCCCTACATGGATCGGAATTGTAGAACTAATTCCGGTATTCTCATCCCAGATACTAATATCCATGTGTAGTAGAAATCTTTTGACGCGAATAAAACAAACGCTCAGGAATAGACGCATCTTCTTGCCTTCCAACGCACAAAACCATCGTCAATTATGACGTTGATGGAATTCGTGTCACAGAACCTAGACTTCTAAACCTACGCAGCCTGTATGAGATGCTACACCCCCCTCTCCACACCGGTCGCTCCTAGAGTTACAAGCAATCCGCCATCCACGGGGTAAAATTGTCGTTTATTGTCAAAGCTCCGGCAGTTCCCATCCCAAATCTTATAACTATGTAAACGCATGAATAAGTCCTCCAAAATGTACGTATTCTCCCTTACCTTCATAGACTCTACCCTTCTGAAATTACGCAACTGGTAGCAACAGCAGCATCCTTCACCCGTTGGTCTTCGGGCTTCCAGCTAACATGTCAACTCAGAGTCCCACACACTCAGACACGTCCTAACACGACGTGATTCAAGATCACGACATGTGAGGACGTGATCATAAACTTGAACACGCATAGACATGTGCAGACAAGACCAAAACATGAATGGTTCAATAAACCGGGCATCGGTCACCCACAGCAACTGCATTTCTTCCACTGAGAGATACAGATGCTACGGGTAGCCTAAGCCTAAGGCTTTCGGGTTCAGAGGAGAACAACAAAGACGAAGCCATGTGTAGAACCCACCAGCGACCCAATGACACTGTGATACTTACCTGAAGCAGTATAACAGCTACATCGGGTTGCCGGGAGATCAGCATTTACAACAAAGATAACACAAACAACACAAGCACATCGCCCTCCAGGTCGTACATCATGTGCAATGGTCAATCGAAGGCACTGCACAATGTGCACGCCTTGGGGGCGACGAACGGACACTCGGACAGGACAACAGAGCACAGCTCACTGCCACCGAGGCCGAGTAACAGTCTAGTCATGCGCCAAGGCCAGGACCAGCCAGTCACCCGGGGGCGGTGAGCAGGAGCATGGGCTGAACACACAGCTTACCTCAGCTGACGATGAATGCAGTAGCAGAATAACCAGTAACAGAATAGACGACACCTCCATACCAGTCGCAGACGACGCACTACCGCGGACCAGCTGGTCCGCCCTATTTATATCGTTTCCGAGGGGGCGGAGCCACAGTTCCCGCGCGCGCTGCCACCGGTTCGCCGCACTTGAGGTGCTAATGTCGCCCGAGGTGCTCTTCTGGGCACTGTTCGCACTCTCAGGTGAGGGAGAGTGATCTCCTGGCGTGGGAAGTTGATCATCTGTTGCTCAGAAGCTACAAACGACGAGTTGACCCTACATCTGACCGCCGCGCGCAGCCGCACGCGACTCAATTTTGATCTACGACGGCGCCGCCGTGTATCGATTTTCTCGACGCAGTGGATTCAAATCAATTTCATTCAGTTAACAGGACAGAAATCCAATTCTGACGTGTAATGTTAAAGGAACACGACGAAACTGAGCTTCTTTGCATAATCAGCTGTTAAACAAGTGGTAGATGAAATGGAAATATGTGGAGATAAATTCACGTGTAAAAACAGACAAAAAAGCATGCAAGAAGTTGACTGTGAACCTTACTGCCTAAGATGGACGGATCATTTCTCCGCAAAATAGTTACGAATAGTTTTCTTTTACCCTAACACTCCGTCTACGGACACTTGCCAGTCGCGAAAACACTGCCAGACTTCTATAATGTTTTAAATCTAAGGAAAAACATAAACACGATTTGTAATGTGTATAGATTCACTTCAGAGCTTTCCTGATGAAATTAAACCGGTAGGGAATTGATTTCTTGAAGAAAAAGTGGCGAAAACGGTAGAGATCTGCGCGAATTCCTCAACCGCAATGACCAGAATGCGAATGGATGGAGCGGCAAGTGGGCAATGACTCCAAAATCAGTTGAAATCAGTTGAAATTATTCATCACAGACTCAGTACCATAACAATTTACTATTATATCCCTTCAGAGACAGACTGATATAGTCTACTTGATCTTATACCAGAATACTATGAACATCGCCGATTCAGGCCCGCGCTTCTCAAGTGACGGAACAAATCGGTGAGAGTTCTTCTCCAACTTAGTGTTGAAAAGATGCTACTCATTTCTTGCCACGAAGTGCTATAGTCCGTTTCAACAATGATGAGAGTTGGAGAGGAATCACAGAAACAGAAAACTCTTGAAAATATGCGTAACATGAGGTAACAAGACAGATAATTGGTACTTGCCGTTTATGTAGTGCACAATTTGCATATCTATGCGCAGATAATCAATTATCGTCGTTCTGACACAAACCCATGACTGCTAAGCGAATGTTAGGAGTTAAAAGTAAATAAGCTACAAAGTTCTCATCAAAAGAAGTACTCATTACTCTCGTCACGATTGAATATTATGAGCAGGAATTCTTAGCAAAAGCAAGCAATGTGAGCACACGAAGCTATGCGGGCGTTATTCCACTCTCCTCTTTTTTAAACAGCATTCAGTCATGCTCGAGAAATTTATACGATGGTACGACGTACTACTTCTCATCGCCATATTTGTTTTGTATGCCTTGATAGTAGCTTAACGCGCTATGACAATCACTTAACTGCTTCAACATAGCATCTCTTCTGTTTGTATGGGCTACAAAAACACTGAGCAAGATGACTTCAACTCCAACGCTTTAACGAGAACTGAATTAAAGCCAGACCACTCGGGAATACGGCTCTTGAGCGATTACAGTGACTTCTACCGTCGGTTCAAAGGAAAGATATGTATGTATATCCACACCCATTTCCACTACCACTACCCATTATCAGCTCTCATAAAAGAACCCACGACAAGACGTCTACTAGCTGTAATCCGCGACAGAAAATTTCTAAAAATTCTCTCAGCTTCGAACCACATGGGAAAAGAGCTCTACGAACAACAAGTTGTACAAATGAAGCGTTGAGCAGTCGACAACAGTGAGAGGTTGAACTACTGGCAATTTCCTCGCACGTTCCTTCCATTCATTTTACGGTAATCGATAAGACCCACAGTGACCTGTCCTTTGATGACGAGTGCCATCGGCGAAGCCATCAGCATTATTTCCCTCTGGTTATGCCGGTGGTTATTTTTATCGAGCACTCAGCCCTGTTAGGTCATTTACCACAGGCAAATGCCCTAGTCGGGAAGTGCTTTGTCCTGAGTACACAACAAATACGAGATAGGACAGCAGATTACACCTATGTAAGCATTCTGAAACTAAGATTTACATTGACATATGCTTACCATACCAGGTACACACAGAACATGCCTGATATTACAATTATTTCCGAGAACAGTGGAAGATCCACGCAAATTTGCTTCCCTAATACTATAGGAACTTGCTCAAAGAACCACGTAGCAGAGAAGTTGCTGCACTTCATTGAAAATTCCTTATCTCCACAAGAGGAAAAAACTGTGCCTTGAACGATACATGTGCAAAATGTAACTAAATAATTAGCTAAGAGTTTGAATCATTTATCAACACCCGTGAGAAATACATAATATGCTCTACAACTGACCAAAACTTCTTTTTTCTATATATGCATACATAGCAAAGATCTTCAACTTAACTACAATGAAATAAAGCCATAACCCGGTGCTCAGAGCAACATGCACAACGGAACAGCATGACTGAAAGTGTTAAAATATCACGGAATAACGAGGTATTTAGAAGTTTCGTCCACCGGAAACATGTGACAACACTGGAAGAGAAAATGTCGGCGCAGGCAAGAAATTGAAGCCGTAAGCAAGTACTCATAAACGCACAAATCGAACATTACATTATGGAAACTACATTATGATGATGTTGTGATTTACGGCTGAGGGACCCGTAGCCTTGAAAATTGAGGTTAGATCATCTGAATGATTACGCATCGGTAAAGAAATCTGGCTAATCAATATGACATAGAATGCTGATGAGTGATGGAATTACATAGAATGCTGAAAATGTCGCTGTATTGAGACACAGCGACATTACAGGTGCGTCAAAAGAAGAACTAACAGAACCTAACTGCAAAAGGAGCAGTCACAGCCCTTCCTTTCGAGCTAAACTAGGACCAATATGAACTGTAGACCTGAGTAAATCCGATAGTTCGGGGATCGCATGGGCAGCGGCGTTCAACGGGTAGGTGTTGGCTCGGCACAGAGCATGGTCTCGAACATCACCCCAACCACCATTCTCCTTTGAAGGCTTAGGAGAACGCCGCGAAACCTGTAACAAACATAGAAATTATTGGTTCGCTAACATCGTATTCTTGTAGAGTTAAGCTGATACTAGCAAACACGTGTGCTCTGGACAAAAGTACAGATTGCACTTAAGATACAACAAAATGGTAATTCAAACAAAACAAAAAAGGAAAAGAGTTAGCATACTGCGTGAGTGCCACAAGTACGATTTTTTCATCACCTGTAGAAGGCGAAGTATAGGAAGATTTCTCATCTATTTTCGAGTTCTCAATAAAGTGATGTCCAGCAGGGTTTCGTTAATCCGTTACAATACTGCTTAAAAAAAGCCGTGAACTCGAGCCTCTATGCAGTTGGTATGCGGTCAGCACTAAAACTGCTCTCGCGATGCATCTCATTACTCTTAAAACTGTATGGCAACATCCAGTGAAACGCTTGCAGTGTGTTTTATCAGTGATGATAGACGGGAAGAAATTGGGAAAAAAAAACATGTTGGAGCATGAGCTACAGCGGGATGATAATGAAACACTCAAATGATTCCTTTTTGGCGCACAAATTGCAGGTTTGTGCGCCAATACTGACTGACCCATAGTCGGATTTTCAGGCAGGCTGTAAACGCATTGGCTGTGTTTAACTCAAAAGATGAAAACAGTTTGGAAAAGAAGGGAGAACGTGTTACACCATCACAGACCATTATCAAGAAAAAAAAAGAACTAGAACAAAACCATACATCTGTAACAGTAAGGCGTGAAGGAAACAGGAGATCGGCGTGTCGCGTCATGATGTCACGAGCAGAGGCGTAGGCATTATGCGCATTACACCTAAAACACTGGTATCTACACTTGAAAAGCAGAGAGACGTAGAAATGCTATTGTTTCAAACCTGTGAGTGTGTACACCACAGTCCCCAATATGAATTACTCGTGGACTCTTTGTGAAAATCACTCTAAACCGCTCCGGAAGACACTTGACGACAACCTGCAATATCTACAGTTACGGATGGAAGACAAAAGAAATTGCCAGAAATAATCTGAAGTACCTGTAGCAAAGACCAATCCCAATTGTAGTCGTCGTATTTGCAGAAAAGCTGAAAATGCGAGGCTTACAATTCGATATTGAACATTTCTCAGCCCATTCGAGACATTCGAGACAGCCAATGTTAGGGTTGAAGAGTCAGCTAAACGCATATAGGAACCCCAGTAGCCAAAGCTCCCACAATCTGTTCCGACAGATATTGATAAAGCTGAAAATCTGACAAGTTCGACACTACTAGAATACAGGAATACATGTGAAGATAATATGAGTCAACATGGGCTTGCTGGTTTCATCCCGCCAGAGCGTACAATATGTGGGCTAAGAGGAAACATCATGTCAGTAGAGGAAATGACTGGTATCACACAAAGTTGGCTTAGTTTTGTTTTGATTTTAGCAAGATCTTGCGGAAGGAAAAGTTGTCATGGTAGCACAAGATTCCGCCAAGGAGGTGGTTTCTTAATGTTCTCAAAATAAATAGAACTGAACAACAGAAGTATTTGGCCAATTCTCTACCCTAGCCCTTCATTCACCTTGTTGTGTGTGATATGAGCACCCAAAAAGTTACACCTTTCCATGAGATTGAATATGAAATGCAAAGTACCACGGAGACAGGAGTTCTCCACGAAGAAAACAGGAAGAAGATAGATGTCTTGGCACTCTGATCTCGAATTCAGTCGCAATTCTACATTAAAATTCAACGTGTAGCAAACAAAACAATCAAATGCACCACAACACACCTCTGAACAGTTCTTGACTTTCATCCACGTTTGGCGTCGAAAAGCCATACCCATATTGTGCTTCGAGCTGTACCATGGATGAGCGCCGAGCTTAGCAATGTTCGCACCATAACTTGTAAACGTCTTCAGGTAGAAGCCCAATGAAATGATCTCGCATTTCTCACAGTACCTAGAATTATTAGCATGAGAAATCATTCATTATTTTCAAGACATGAGCACCCTGAATATGAAGTTGTTCTTTTTTCATTCTGATCGAACCCGACAGTGGACGTTTCTTTCTGGCAGCTGTCATATAACACAAGTGGGAATTAGATCGAGATCGAGTGAGATGTAGTGTAATTTAAAGAGACCACACGCCAGCACAGTAACAGCAGAACCTTGGCTGGGTTAACACAAACGTATCCGAGCATTTTTCGTGATGTGCTGACACCAACAGTGAGAGAGACACCAGTATAGGATGCACTCACGTTCCACATCTTCACATACACATTTCTTTAATGAAGTACTCACGTTTTTCTATTTTGTATTATGATGTCCAGAACATGCAGCGCATCAGGAGCTAAGTAATGATCCTCCTCAAGTAAGAGTACCCACGGATCAGAAAGATCATAGCGATCATAGATACCATCAAAGACATAGTTCATCTGAAAGTTATGATCATCATTGAATCAAGCATCCGAGTCCTTGATTAAGAATAACACTGGTGACATCGTCAACGAACGTCGCATAGGAAAACCGCACACCACTCTCCAACCATGACCTCATGCGTTTCGAAAATATTTGGAAATCCCACATCATATCTACGACCGTTATTTACTTTACGATTACTGTACGTTCTTAAGTTGTATCGGTCATTTAGAGAGAGAGAGTAACCACATGTAAACAAGTTCCTGATTTTGTTCGTGGATATTAGACATTTGGTGCTAGATTATGAGGCTACATATTAGGTTGTTGCGAAATTAATTGCCGAAATGGACCCTTCAGTTCAAAGTGTTGTAACTTGGCTCAAACACCACTTTTTTCAACAGTCTGACAACCGTTCAATTCGTTAGATCCTTCCCGACAATTCAGCCATGATAGCATGCCTTTACAGCAAAACCGGAGATTGCAAGAGTTCGCAAACTTTTGAAAGGCGATTTCCGCATGCTCCAGATCAGCAGTCTGCTGCTGTCGCAGGAATGCGTCTGGAGCTTTGAAAAATGATGCACAGTAGGGTAATGGTCTGAGGAATAAGGGCACTAAGTGAGAACCTCGACGCGTTACAGCATCAGTTTCTACCGGCTGAGTTTGTGAATGTGTGGCCCAACGCTACCCTGGATCAGGGGAAAACCAGCTTTTGTTCACCACTGTCGACCACATCTGTAGCAGATTTGCGGATCTCAACTCCAAATTACAACGGTAGGACTCTGCTGTCAATGCCGGACTAGGCTATAGAAGGTTGCAGTCAAATACACCCCTACAGCACCACCAAACTCCTGACACAACCTCCCAAGAGAGAAGATCTGGTTTGGAAAAAATTAGAAGTGGGAAATCGCCTCCACCCATACCCATTTGCATTTCTTGTTATCGTAAAGGAACCGAGCTTTGTTCACAGTACTTACGTTTTCTAGAGATCAGTCGTTTTTGGACGAAACATTAAGCTAGAAAAGATGTCACGCCAGGTACGACATTGGTCATCAGTCAGATCGTGTGGTGTTCACGTCCGCAGCTTTCGCACCCTTTTGATTGAGGTCAGATGTTTTGAAACTGTAGTATAGTGAGCATCCATCCGTGCTCTCAACGTCCTGATGGTAAGATCCGGTTTAGGTTCCATGGCTGTCCTCAACGCCTGATCGTCTAGCGATATCCCGCGACCACCACCATGGTCAAATCTGAGTCTAAAATCGTAGAAAGAAACTTCGAGAACCTCTAGCTCACTGTCCGTTGGGAAGGCGATTCCAAGCCAAAACAAATGCAGGATTACCGCACACCTCCGACCAAGAGTGCTCGAGTTTGAAGTCATCAACCATAATCACCCAAAAATCGCGTCGGCTCATCATTTGTTCGCGACCTCATAAAAATCCTTAGGGAGGAGCTAGCCAGAATGTCCAAGCAGCATTTGAAAGAGGAAGAAAAGCACTACCAGATGGACACATAAGATGGGCTGAAGCTGCTCGAATTGGTCAGAAGAGAAAAGTCTAGTGGAGCATACCCCGAAACGGCAATTATTTTCGCAACAACCTGATATTTTCCCAACAGCAGCCAAACACTGTACTTCTTTTCCCTAACAACTGGAATATCAGGAAAAAAGGATGTCAGTCGAGGTTTAGAGGAAAGGAACGACCAACAAGAAACTGACCCCACACCACAGTCATTTGGGAAATGCTGCAACTTGCAACCTTAGTTCAAATTTTCGACAAAACCTTAGTGACAACTTCTTTCGTGGAATATGTCAAATTTTAGAGGTTTATATAGTAATAG
>KN727234.1:0-28721 GCA_000816745.1 Ancylostoma duodenale
TTCGTTGCGTTAGTAACGCACAACCCTGGTTTTGACCCGTAATCTATACTTGGGACAAAGCGCTAACAAAGAGAGTCAAATATGCTTAACAAAGAAATGGATCGATCGTTTGTTGCATATTGACACTGAATCTATGCTCTAGCGTAGCATTCAAATGGCAGGAGGAAGCCAGGAGCAATGGAGAGGATGACGAACGCTGGCGCCGAGAGGCCGAAGCGGCGCTGTACACAGAACACTCGGGACGCCGACAGCAGACGCATTCTATTTGTTCTCTGTTTCTGTTAGAACTCGCTGATAAAATTGCATCATCAACTGCGTTATTCACTTATGAAACCGTCCTCAATCACCTCTAGCAGAGATTAGTCTAGCGTCACCCCAAGCCCTTTTGCGTGTAAGTTCTAAGCCGTTTGAGTCGTTCTTGTATTGTTGCTCCGTAGCTTGGCAAATCACAGATCTGGCCAATCCCTATTTGCTCTGACAGCTGAGAATGCTATGTCTTACGATTATTTTCAGGGAATACCTTTACTGAAGTTCACGGTTTCCCTACAATTTTCTCGCTGTTTGTCAACCTCCCAACTACCTTTTCGTTCCTTTCCTCCACGTAGAGATGTTGAATTCCTTTGGAAATCCTATCATTTAGAGTGCTATTCGCTCTTTACTACAATCATATCTTCCGTGCAATCGCATTCATGCGCAGAAGCGAGCTTGGCAATGTTTTTCTCGCCGCCTTCGCGCTGCTGAGCTGAACGAAGGAGTCATAGGCAGCCACCAAACGACCCTAGAGGGTTAGCACACAAGCACGCCTGCTACCCTTCTCAAGCTGTGATCGCTTTCTGTACAGTTTCATCTCCAGCGTCCTTATCGTGGATTTTCCTTCGATATCTTCCACTTTTCTTCTGCATTCCTTTTCCATCTGTGAGAATGAGACACAAAACACGCAGATTCCTCAAATCTCTACCGTTTTCTGCGTTCCACAGATAACACATACAAACACAACATGCAGTGGCTACCACTTATTTGACATGCCCACGATTTTCCGTAATGGAAGTACTGCTGGTGTGAGCGATCCCAGAAAAAAGACTGCCCTGTCAACTTCTGCTCAAATCTTGGATATGATGACTCGCTCTTCTGTAAATTGATGGGTCTCTATTAAGCCAATCACTCTGACAATGAGTGTGAAAATATTTCCGCAGATACCTCGCACCTTGTTAGACCTACCTTTGGCACCTTTCTCTCTTTTTCAGTCGCAATGGGTGGACTTGCTGGTCCTCTTCGTGGACTCGCAAATCCAGATGTCATTGTATTCTTTAACAAAATCCCTAATGAGCTTGGATTCGATTACCCCGAGGAACAAGGAGAGGGTATGAAAACGCCTGAAGAGAGGACAGGTTGTTCTTGGATATGGTCATGCCGTGCTGAGAAAAACTGATCCACGTTATGAACGCCAGCGACAATTCGAGTTGAAGCACCCTACCAAGTACGACCTAATCAGCCTTGTTTCAACTCTTTACAAGATTACTCCAGACATCATAGCTCAAGGCAAAGCTAAGAATCCGTGGCCAAACGTTAATGCTCGTTCTGATGTGGTGATACAATGCTTTGGGATGACCACGATGCCGTTCTACACATTTCTCTTTGGAGAATTTTGCGCTATTGATTCCCTGCCTCAACTTCAACTCTTTTTCGTAACTAGTCAAACTAATTAAATAATTAGTACTTGAAGACGATTTCGAAAACATCCTCCCATATAAATCTTGGTAATGCAGCAAAATTTTCTAGACCGCAGACGTGGATGGGGCAACACGTGACCACGTGCTTTAATCATGAGGCTCAGTTACAGACAGTGCTCGCGAGGATGCGAAGCTGACAAGACGTTCGGCCGATGTTTCGTCATAGGTGCATTGACGTAGTGAAAGTCGGGTGCATTCACAACTTCGCGGTGGGACCAGCTTCCTCTGCTGGCAGTCCCGGATCTACGGGTGAGACAGTGTTTACGAGGTTTTCAGGCTGCATAATGAATGGAACAGGATTACCACTCCTCTCCGTCCCTATGCAAAGATTCAAGGAAGCTTAACGATTAAAGGTGTTGTTATTTTAACAAATAACTCCGTGCTAGGTTCAACTGTATCGAGGCCGCAGACTATTGGTGATGCCAAGTCAGCCACAGCGAACACATTAAGAGCACGTCCCCTACCTAGATTCGCACTCAATGCTGCGGCCACGGAATTCCTTCATCCTCTCAAGGCGGATGGTATTCACGTACGTACACAAGATAAACGTGTTATCACACATTATTATGCTATTGTTGGCAGCGATGGAGGACAGATGATGCTGGGGCCCAATACTGTTGGAACCGCCAATACATATACTTGTCCTTCAGCGCTAGTACTGCGCAGAACGCTAATATACGGGTCCATCGATGGGAGAGGGGTGTTCTGGCGCCCACTATTGTGGAGAACGCCGTGATAATGGTCCGTCGATGAGGAAGATGTCTATGATCTGTGACCCAAAAAAGGGAAAAACGTCAGAATAGGGGTCCGCCGATGGAGGAGGTATGCGCCGGGGTTCAACATTGTGGAAGAAGCCAAGATGTGGGTACACCTGTAAAGCACGGATACGCCGGCGCGTAGTAATGGAGAAAACGCCAGGATAATTCGCTGTGTGAGAAGGATGCGTCTTCACCCAACTGCAGGAAAATGTCATATGAGGGGTATGTATAGCCGCGCAGGCAGATTGGTGGAATATACGCAACTCATAAGACGGACTTCGTATTTGAGCGTAGTTAATGCATGGATTTGCTTCTTCTTAATTTTCTGAAGACTGCGAACGTTTGAAGATTTAGCACATACGTACCTCAAGTGGCTGCCCCACCCCATTCCCTAGCGTCCCGAAGGGGCGCTGGTAACATATATGCTATTTTGTATAGAAGATCTGCTCAAAAGAAGTTAAAATGACACGTTCCAATGGAAAGGAAGGAAGAAAACAAGTGGAAAACAAGGCTCAGCGTTCAGAGGAAAGATTTTGTAGGGTTTGTTCAAACTCACCAAACCGATAAGTCGATCAAACCTCAGATATAAATCATTGAGCAGTGTAACAACGTCGTAGGGAGTGCATTTAGCGCAAATATTTGTAAACGTAACAATATCAGTGAAAAGCAGCGTGCAGTCCGCAAAATCACCTGAAAAATTGCGTACTACATATTACAAATTCTGATTTCTATTCATTCGGTAGAACATATTCTGATCTGCTTAAAGAAATATATGGAAAGCTTCGCTGACTTGCTTCAACCATTTTCCCTTGTCGAAGAGCGTCAGCAATAGAAGCTGGCATTAGTTCGCAAAGAAGTTCGTCCGTCTTCTGCTTTTCAACCTCAAGTTCGCTTGCCATCTTTTTAAGATTCTTTGTGGTCTCCTCCAATTTCCGACTGAATGCAGGTGACGCAACGTTACTCTCATGAAACAAGTGGTGAAATAAGCATCTCCTACTTCAGTTCCACTTGACTCATTCGGCTTTGATTCAACATGATAAGATCCCTCGTTCCATCATGTCGCTGCATGTCGCTAACATGCAGATTTCGTTCAATCAGTTCCCGCACCGTAGCAACATTCACCGAGGATATGTAAAGGATATAACTGCCGCCAGAAACGATAATCATAGAACCTGATATAGATACTACTATCCTCGTTAGACGTATTTCATATAATATAAAAAGTTAATTAATTACATGTGACTACATGCTCTTACTTGCAGTTTTGTTTGCAGCACAGTGAATCCTTCAGTATTTACTAAGACTGTAAGGGATACCTTTGAGTAAAATGGGCTTTACTTCCTCGTCCTTAGAGTGCACGATATCTCCGATTCCTCTCATTTTGAATACAAACAAGCTATTTTTAAACGCGAGAATAGACTCGTATGAAAGCGGCACCTGAAAGGAATATGACCACATCTGCCATAATTCGCAATTATATCGTTGACAGAGGGTGATGACACAGAGTAATACATCGTTGTAATAAATATCATAAATCATTACCTCCGGATGAACAAGCTCCAATATATCAGAAACTCTTGTCTCCTGACGAATGGCCATTGGATAAGCATTTCGAATGTAATTTCCATAATGTTCTATGAAAAGGTCCTTGTCGAAGCAAATATGATACGGAAAGGCTGTTGAAAAATCATCTGAGGTTATGTCGAAAACACCCTGAAAATAAGGGGGAACTACATCAGCATTATTCTTACTGTTATACATATTGTGAACTCATCATGAGAGAGAAGAAAGTCATTAAAGCGAGTAGGTAAAATCACTCATCGAGGGCATCACCCATTACAAAAACCTTGCCCAAGAGGATTTGAACTAATTTTGTGTCATGAGTCAAAGGTGTTCAGAAAGATGGAATTGATAGCAACTGGCCCATGTGCCTTCACCGAAGCCGCTGAGATAATAGAATACAAATCCCGTGCCTGTTCTAGTTTGCAGTGAGCGAAAATCGCAGAATGATTCGTTAACATGTTGACTTTTTTTATGCCGTCGCCTACGATTTCTAGCTTATACTTACTCCATGTGGGTTTTGTTGGGCTCAGCTCAGGAAAAATCTACTAATCTTCACTGATGTGAGGTGGCACCGGTGCTATCGAGTTTCTGAGCGAGAGGTGTTTATGCCCACTATATCATGCTGGGTACCAGGGAACCATCCCGCTAAATTTTCTTTTTATCCACGAGGTTACAAGTTTTATCTTTTAAGTCATAAAGGTTTCATGACGTTTCTACTCTGCCACACATTCTCAAAAACATATACACAGTAACTTGTGGAAAGCGTGTGATGCTTCATTTTTTTTTGTAGTGGTTCATGGATAACTGAAATTTTAATAACGAGTTAGGAAATTTTACGATACTTGAGATCGTCATGTGGAGGGGAGGGAAAATCGTCCTTAAATAACTTTGAGTGCCACTGATCATGTCAACGATTACAAAAATAGCAAAACGGTCACATCAATGGTTGAGCTTCTCCACGTGCAAGAACCAAAATAAATAATCGACGGGGATTGAATAATAACAATAAGTAGTTCATACAAAATCTGTTTAAAGTTCGAAGTGGTAAGACACTATGAGAGCCAATAAATATCTAATACGTTTGAGAACCCAATAATTTCTGCGGGTAACTTAACGGTATCATATTTAGGCCCTGGCATGACTACACCATAGAGGTGAATAGGCACTTACCAAACTTAGGTCGAATTGTTCGATTTTGCTCGAGATAGCCTTCGGAGGGTGACCGCTCCCTGTCTCAACTTGGCTAATAATGAATACCACGTGCTCTGTTACAAATGCATCTAAAGTATATAGATATAAAAACAAGAAATGTTGCATAACAACAGCCGAAAAAATAGTGACCTAGGTGTTCCTGCTTTCTTTCCTGCACTTTCATTATTACTTCTGTGTCGTATATTCGGCGTGCCACTTCTCGCACCACACCTGTTTGATAGAAAAAGTTTTTTTTTTTCAAAAGAAGTGATAGACTTAGATTGATGAGGTGTAGATATATGGAAAAGTGTTGCGAATTGAGATCATCGACACCGGAAAACAGGGAAAAGGGATGAAGGATGAGGGTGGGGGAGAAGAGGAAATTTCGTCTAGAAAAAAAAACCTTCCTTGAATTCTAGCGACTAAAATCAAAAAATGTAAGTGTTTAAATTTTCTGATGGAGCTAAAGCTATGAAAAACTAAGTGAAAACTTTTGTTTGTGTTAAAAAAAACTTGTGCTTGTGTAACAGAAGGGAAGCTGTTGCATTCTGTTAATTAGATGAATGGAATATAATTTAGGGCGAAGTAAAACGTAGATATTGGCATATGTACATAATTGGAAGAGCTTAGAAGAAGTTGGAAGAGTTAGAAGAAAAAGGAAGGTAATTCATGTTGCTTAAGGCTCATTCAGTGAAAATATGCCAGAGCTATGCTTCCCAAAATATGGAGGACCCAGAAGTGACCGGAATTGGGATGAACCAATCCAAGAGGGGAGTTCCAATATATGTATATACGTAGAAGTAAGATGCATGTACTATTATAGGTTAGTCAAGTTCATTAGGATGATGCCAGTCTTGTCGGTTTCTTTTCTTTTCGAAAATTTATAATCCTTCCTAGATGCCTTATAGCAACTGTATATGGTAGTGAACGTGTAACGGAAACACTGCTATTCTCTGCTACAGATTCATTAGGTGTCCATTGCAGGCCAAGAATTCACGGATAGCGTATTTCCTGCTTCTAATTTTCCAGTTTTCGTGTGGTTTTTCAACAAGACCACAAGCAATTCGGTTCGAAGCATCTTCCTTTCATTTTTTACAGGCCACTTCAAGATTTCTGCCAATTCTACACTCGAGCTCTGGCTTGACGGCCCCCGTTTTAGAAAAGCGCAACAAGCACTTCTTGATGCACTTTCTTTGCTGCTTTTTTCTGGAATTCTTGCTAGACGATCCAATCTCTGGTGTTATTCAAGGCAATACACTAAGCTTTATGGTTGTCAATTGGTCCAAAACGTCAAAGACGTTAGGAAAACATTCGAGACGGCAAACGGTCCCCCACCCTTCACATTCTTTGGGGAGCTCGCCGTGTGAGCAAAACCTTCCCCAGCTCGAGAAGCCCTTGCTATGCAAGAAAAAAGAATCACCAGCTTTGAGGACTTAAAAATTTAGGGCATTAATCAGAAGTACAAGAAATGGGCCTAGAAATCCGATAGGATCAAGAACCCCAGAGCAAGGAATGCAAGGTTGCGGCGCCGCAAGCTCGAATTTGTGGACGAGTTGTCCGTGTGTCACCTCCACATCGTTGCTATGAGCTGGAATCAAAGATCAATGCAGACAAATTGATGATAATCCATCACGTCTTCTCTTGAAAGTAGTAGAAAAACCACTTAAGAGGAATATGACCTACAGTATTCCAAACTTTGCTGGAGCATTCACTACTTACTGTAACTTTTCTGTCAAAAAATCCAAGGAAAAGAACAGTGTTACCAATAGCGCTTTGATAAATATGTTTAAGATCTCTGAAACTTGATGATGATGTTAATCTGCTGTTGATGAAACGCTGATTCTCTTGCCTTGAGAAAACATGACTCAATACGAATTACACTTCAAAAATTTTATAACCAAGAGAAGTAATTGAAATGACCAATTTTCGACTTCTCCCTCATGTCAATTTTCTAACTCAGTCCTCGCTGGCTATCCTTACTTCTGAACCGGTTCGTATAAATTCTTTTATAAACTTATCCATATCGGCAGAGGTCAGGTATGAAGGTGGCAAACGCGTCCCGCAGACAATCAAGATATCCGCAGACGTATCCTGTGGATAGAATGCCGAGGAGATAAATAACTGTTAGGTTGTAGGGTGTATAAAATTGTGACATTTACATTCCACCAGTTGTCAGTAACTAACGCTACAAAAATGCGCTAGAAAAGGCGAACCCCTACCACTATTTGTATTCTTTTGAAGCTAATTTGAGAGCTAATTAGTGCATTCGGGTCTACGACTACTCCATCCGCCATGATCTCTTTTCTTGCTTTGATTTCAAAGAAAAAATGGAACAGAATGATACCATGACGAATTCACTACAACTTTAGTACTAAGGGAAGAGGAAGTATTTACATACAGTTAAGTTGGAAAATCATGAATTGGAGGACTGTAAGTTGTTATTTTATCTCAAGGATACAACGGTTTTATGAAACTGTGCGTTTTTGTCCAGCATGAGACTTCCGACTTCCGTAGCTTAGAAGCGAGAAACATAAGATATTAAGCTTCCTCGATGTTTCCTTCTTTGGCTTGAGATAACTCGAGACAAATAAGTTGTTCATTTTACCTCTTTGGAGTCTGGACCATTCGAAGAAAACATTCATTCTGTACTTAGATAAGGTGGTTGTTCGAACTACTAATTCATGTGTACGACCAAGGTGTTCGAATTTGAAACAACTCAACGAGGCAATTACCCACATTTTTTTGAAATTTCTGGAGTTTCTTGATTTTTGAATCATTTGAATGTTGATTTTCTCAAAATAGTCGACTGTCTTTACGAGCGTACACTGAGTATGCACTTTAAAAATCACATGGTGCACTGAAGATTAACAACACTTAAATTCCTTTACATACCTTTTACAATTGGATAAAGCCCGCTTCTTTTGGAATAGTAATGGAGGAGAAGCGTTCCGTCTGGCTGGGGTTCGCAGCGGAATGATGGTCCCCGCAATTTCGTTTGGTACACGACGTGGTCGATGAAGTAGTGCAGTGAATCGAGAGAATCGAGGAAACCCTGTACAGCATGATTACTTCTATACAAACGTACCTAAGAGTTTTGACTTTCTGCTGAAATTGCTTAAAGGCAGCACCAGTGGAAATCTTCAACTCTGAGTAAGACTTTGAAGGGTGAAAACACCATCTAATCTACTGCATACGCGAGATGAACACATTTTTGCCCACAATCGCTCTTATTTCTCCTTCAATGTACGGATTTCAAACAAGGCAACCGTATCCAAGAACTGGTAAAACGTCGTGTTGTGAAAGCAGCGGCCTACTCAGCGATTACGACACGTCAGGCAACACAGGTTCATTCGCTTCAGACAAGCGCACTTGGCATTCGCATCGCGGGACCCACGAACGTCATCGCCTGCGCATTTAAATGCACGGAAATAGACATTGTTTTTATTGAATTTCTCGCATGCTCTGTTTTTTTTTTCACCTTTGAACCGGAGCACATCTTTCAGAGCCTCGAAATCTGCTAAAACTTCGAATATGGGTGCAACATTCAAACTACCTCTAAATCGCTGGCCATCGCTCGCAGCAGTTCGTCCCATCCGGTTTCCATGGTGAATTGGATGAGGAAACCGCCATAGGCCTCCCAAACTTCCTCCACAGGAATTCCTATAGATGTGAAGAGGAAATGTCACAATCCGCAGGAGAGGAAGGACAACAAAAATTACTTGCCAATTATATTCGCCATCGCGTTAACAAGTCTCATCGTTTCGACGTCATTGTAGTAGTGCGCAATTTCGCTCTCAGTACCCTCTTCAAACTTTGCCATTTCACTGAATTTTGCGTCGATAAAGGAAATATGAGTCGACTCATAGTTCTGTGAGGTTCCGTACCATACGCATGTAACGCTAAGACGGTAAAGGTTCACTTACACTATTTTGAGCCATACTTCCCTGCCATATTTTCTGTTAACAAGCTGGCGAAAACTTTCATGTATCCAGCCGAACTGCAATTCAAGAAGCGAGCAATACGCAGAACATGCAACGTTCAAGAAGTTAGGCTTGAAAAAGTGGTTTTGCAAATATAAGTGGTTTTGCAAATATGAGTACGGTGAAAAATGTTGATCAAAAGCCGCCTTCACTAGCAGTTCTAAAGCAACGCGACAGAATTATCCGGAAAGTAACTCACCATGGCGATCGCTGATTGACGATTTGACGACTGGTGAAGATGCCAAGGCACATTACACGGCACGAATTCATTAAAAATTTATAACAAGCTCCGGCCGATAGAGTCAAGATCCGAAGTGCTCACGAGATAGCACGTGTATACGAAGGCATTTAGAAAAGCATGTATAAACATGCATCCAGCTAATATATTATACGAAAGTATTCATCGAAGCATTTGCAGACATTGGGGGTCCGCCTGTGTTTCTCTATTCTTCCTCGTAGAATAGCGTTGCTATTTCTTGGAAAAAAAAACGAAAGAGACCGTCTTTTGCGTTTTTTTGCTATAGTCTTCTCAAATGAAGAGACAAATACATAGCTATAATGATATATTTTTTGGAATCAACGTTCAAAGAGCTACCCAGTGCCATTGAAGGCTCCATTTCAAAGCCGAAAAATTCCGAACTTCAGTGCCCTCAGAACATCAGAGAAGCGTTACTGGAAACCAACGAAAACAGTCCAGCATACATCGAATTCCTTTTCAAATCCTCATGATTCGAATCCACAAATTCTCATGGAACCGATACCTCAACTTACTGAAACACTCACAATTTTCGTGTGGTAGTTTTCTCCGTGCGCGAAGCATGTGGAAACACAACATACAAAATCTGCACGAAACCGCCCGACCGTAACACTTATTCCATTCAACGTACTGATGTTGTAGCTACCCGGTAAGTATAAAGTTTGTGGTACCGAAAACTCGCTCGTCTGTTCTCACGCAGCTAAGGTAATAAGAAATAGACCGGAAGTCATTAGTGTCGTTATCGATCTTTCTTAGTCATTCATTTATTTATACAGTGCACTCAATTGGTGCGTCATAAAAAGTAACAGGATGTCAGAATCACAGCAAGCCAGCTTGTCTGCCTAGGTCATTCTGTCATCACTTAGAATGAGATATCGGAAATCGTGGAACTCTAATTCTAGTGCCCAATCTCTTCCTAATGGTACTGCTTGATGCCAGTCCGAATCAGCCACGAGAACAGGCGATTGACAGTATGGATTCCCACCACTCATCATGCGGCGGAGGGGGCTTGTTGCATTTCGTACCCAAACAGGTGCTAGGGCATTGGGAGGCGGACTTTTTGAACACCAGTCTCCAAATTCTAGGGCACCCTGCCCCAGTTTTTCTGACAGTGCCCTACTTTTCCTGGCAGCTCCGCTAATTACAAGGAAGCAGCCAGGAGGTCATCGTCACTGTCGAGGCTTCGTCCGCTGTACGAATCCCGCACGGCTCTCCAAATAGTAAGCCACAGGACCGTGACCGTATAGCAGTAGCGGATGGGCACGTTGACAACCACGCCTCAGAAAGAGGACTTTTCTGAAAGCTGAACAATGCATTGTAAAATTGAAGGTCGTCCAACCTTGAAATAAAAAAGATTGGCTTGCTTCAATAGCAAAATGGACAAAATGTGTATTATTCGAGGTAATGGCTTGCTTCAATAGCAAAATGGACAAAATGTGTATTATTCGAGGTAATCTTCCTGTGTTCCTAGAACCCGAGTCTCTCAGAAAGCACATAGGGCACGCGAAGGGGCACGGCGTGGACCCTACTTGTGTACATCTGAATTGTTTCCCAGATCAAGCACCCAATTTTGAGAAATTTTCAGACCTGTGTGGTAAGCTCATGTTTGTCCAGACGAAGAAATGCTTCGTGTTCCCTTGTAGAAGTGATTGTAGGGATCTCAAGGAAAGGTTCCGGGTTTCCCTAAGAATAGGCATCCAAAATTAAAGAAAAAAGATTTTCTGAGCTAATCCTCACTCAGGCTTCCATTTCAGATGGCATCTCTAAATACTTTTGAGCAGTAGTTTTGCTCCTCTGCCGTGCAAATCCTTCCTTTCTACATACTACCCAGAAAAATGTTCTCAGATTTGAAGAAAAAGATGAATGTTCAGGAATTATTCGAATTCTCAGGATTTCACCTCAGGTGACATCTTTGCACATGGTTTAAGAATTGTTTCTCTTTCCTCTTCTTTTTGAAAATTCTACGTAGAAGATCAAGAGAAAATGTTGTACTAATTCTCCATTACCATGAATGAGATGATATTTGACAAAAATATGCATCTGTCACAGCAAAATAGGTTATCACAATGATTAGGTTATCACAAACTGGGGCAATGACCCAGGGGTGCCCTAGAATTTGAAGACTGGTGTTCAAAAGGTCTCGCACCCCAGGGCATTAGTAGGCGGAATTTCGGAAGTTAGGAGTCCAAAAATCCACCGTCCTAACGATTAGCCCCTAGTACGCCTGTTAAGATTAGGTTTAACATATCTTCGATACTTGCTGGGAAGCAGTAAATGGATTAGAAGGTGGCTACCGGAATGAAGGTGAAAATGGAGACCTAGGTTTGGGAAAGAGCCCTGGACATCCGAACGAGTCACAGTAGAAGTAATAGTGGGTAACTATAGAGACAACTGGCTTACCTTAAGTTTTCTGCACGAACAACAGAAACATTAAAAGTGGGTTCAGTAAAGTAGGGTTAATACAAAGAAGAACTTTAAATACAACAAAATCGGGAGGCGAAGTTTTTGAACAGCGGACAGTTATCCGTTCATCCGTTTTGTAGTACAGCGGACAGCTATCATTCAGAAATGCGATCAAAAAGGGTAACCTTGTGCAGCTCCTTTCAGGGTTCGGCGATCTTCACTCATACCTCGCCTGGCGTCGTATTTCAGCCACAGTCTTGATGTAGATGTGATTTTATTGGGAAGCGGACTTTTTCAACAGTATTCTCGAGAATTAGGACAGTAATGGGTCACTGCCGTGCTTTTCCTGGCTCTTTCCTAATTAAGGCTCCGCCCTCCTCCTATATAAAGACTGATAGGAGTCCAGATTTTTCTTGCGTCAGACCACGAGAGTCTTGCGAAATCTTTTGTACAGTGCAGTGCGTAGACGATGGTGGAGGGAGAGATGCGCAGACGTCATACGAAAAAGCGATTTATGGAGCGAGATGAGACCGGATCCTCGCAGGACCCGCAATTTCGAAATCCTTGCACAGTGACTGTCCTTCGCTGCAGAGTCACAGCCAATGGATGAGACAGAGCTAGCAACGCTTTAAGGCAGCACAATATACGGAGCAGGATAATCACTACTCTTCACTCAAGACTAACTGTTGCACTGCAGATCGGCATGGGCGAGATCCGTGTGTGACCTGAGAGCTCTCTAGGCCCAGTGCAGCGGTGGTATACGTCGCACTTCCCACATGCCGCACGTTCTCGTCCTAGCATCCGTCCGAAAACCCGGAACGATTCTTTACCCGCGGAAGATTCCAGTTGTACATTCACATGCACAGAAAAAGTGCGTCATTATAGGCCATTGTGACACTTCCAGTGACCAAGTATGTAATTATTCAAACTTTACGACTAAGTCCTAACTTCCTCCCATTGCTCTCGAGATTTACAAAGGGTAAGGACGCGCCGACGATAGGCGTACCAGCGGCGAATAGTGACAGATACTGTTATGCCGATGGAGAAGGGGTTCACTGTGGCTCAGGGTTGTGGAAAAGCCAGGATACGGGTTCGCAGATGGAGGAGGGATCCGACGGGGCCCAGGTGTTAGAAATGCCAGAATGCGGGTTCACCGATGGACGATGCGCCTGCTTTGACCAAAAAGTGGGTGAATGACAAGGGAAAGTTATGCCGATGGAATAGGGGTCCGCTATGGCCTAGGTGTGAGGAACACCAGCATTCTGGTCCACCGAAGGGAGATGGGTCTGTTGTGCCCTAGAAATGTGGGAATCCCAAGATGCGGTTATACCGATGGAGGAAAGGTCCGCTTTTACCCAACTGCGAAGAGCGACAAGATACTGTTAAAGGATGGAGGGGTCCAATGTGGCCCAAGTGTTAGGAATGCCAGAAAACGGGTCCACCTATGAACGATAGATCTGCTGTGGCCAAAAACGTCCACTGTGGCCGATGTGTGAGGAACGCCAGAATGTGGGTTCACTGCTTTGGTTGAATGATGCGGAAATCGCCAAGGTGTAGATTCACCGACGCAGAAAGAAGCGCTTGCCCTTGTCATTTGGAAAACGTGCTCGGATACGGGTCTGCAGATGGAGGATTGCTCCAGTACACTCCATTGGCTGGGAAAATGCTGGAATGCGTGTACGCCGATTGAGAATGGTGGGTCTGCTGTGGCGCAGTAGATGGAAGAACTCCATGATATGGGTCCAGCAAAGGGTGAAAGATGTGCTGGCGCCCTATAGGGTGGAAAAGGCTAGGGAGAGGATCCACCGATAGAGGAGAGGTGCAATGCGATCCGAGTATGAGAAACGTCAAGATAAGGTAACACCGATGTGCGCCGGCGCTCAAATGGCAGGAAAACGCGACGGAGAGAAAGATGTTCGTAAGTATCCCAAAGTGATAGAGATGATACTAGCCTTGCGCAGCGAGTTCACTTTCTTTGGAAGACTATTGCAACTACAACTTGTGCTTACGTTGTTATAGGTATGATTTGCTTCTCAGTATCTTCCGCACAACCAATTGTTTCTCAAGCGACCTCCTTTACTTTCTCCTAGATGTTGAAGCAGATCTTTATCTGTTGGAGTATTCCAACAACAATCTCAACTTGAATTATTTATTTCGAGTTCTTATTTACACTGTGTCGGTTACAGCAAATAGTTGACAGCTATTATACTAGATTCATACAGTGGATATCCTCAGCAGACTTGAGGATGACTAGCCATGATATGTCCATGGGCATTTAAGAAGTGCGGTGACAACAAACGGAGATGTCTCATGGCATCGGAAAATGGATTTACATGGTGATGTGTTATGAAGAGAGCTCGAGCAAGGCACGTACAAGTTGGTCAGGTGGCCAGACTGGTAGGATACACGCAACTCATAACAAGAGTTTCGTATTCAAACTCATCTAATTACTATTTTCGCTTCTATTTCAATTTCCTAAGGACATCAGGGGCGCGAATCTTTTGCACATACCTCAATTGGCTGCCCCACCCCACTTTCTAGCGACCCGTAGGGGCGCTGGTCAGCATAAGCATACATTTATTTATTGAAGGCGTAAGCAAAGCTCATGCGGTGGACAACACGTAATTCATCAACGCGTGTAAGATATTACATACATAGTAAATACTTAGAGAATACACAGGTATAGCACAAGTATTGACTCTAGGAAGCAAGTGAGCGAGTTTTGACTGTGGTCAATTTCTTGAATGCAGGGAGCGGCATCCGAAGAATAGCATTGCCGAGAAATTTGTTAAGTTCTGCTGTGACCCGAATCGCAAAGCTTTTGAGCCTGATCTGCGTTCTAGCAACCGAAGCCTTCAGTTTTATGCTCCCCCCTCTGGTCTTGGAGTTCGTCAAAGTGAAAAAGTCAGTTGAATTGATAAACAAAAAAGATAGGAACAAAATACTAATGCTCCGTTTCGTTCCTTCCACTATACGGAGACAAGGATAAAAGAACTAAGACCACCACCGGAACTCGTCAGCAGTGAATGGTGCTCCTGTAAGTTAGAAAAAATACTAAGAATTAAACCAACCTGATCTGCTGTAGCATCTTCTTCTTCCTCTTGTTTGTCCTCGCACTCGAGCAGGTCGCTGGTTCGCGTCTGAAACAAAGAATTATGTAAAACGAAAGCGCCGCTCAAACGAGTACGGATCACAGAGTAAAAAAGAAGTAGAAGGAGGACAAGAAAGAATGGAAAAGAGGTGAAAAAAGAAAAGAATAAAAAGGAATAGTCCCAAAATCATAAAATACGATTTTGTTATTAGAGGCCTGCCTGCCCGCATACGGTGGACTGACGCGAAATTCGAAAAGGTCAGGAATATGTAATGTTGATGTTGGTTCTCCCAGTAAGTATTTTGAAGGCCATGACCAGATCATTCTTTTTCCTCCTACTGTACAGACTGGGTAGATTAAATTGTTTCCCTCTTTGTTTTCCATCATCAGGGATATGTTTGTAATCAAGACCACTACAGCGCAGAAGAAGCTTGCGAGTGAAATTGTTCTGAACACTCTCCAAGAGAATTACATCTTTCTTTTTATAAGGAGAGAAAACAGTTGTGTTGCATTCAACGATTGGGCGCACATATGTCTTGTAAGCCTACATCTTCAATAGCTAAGCCTACATGTTCAATACCTGCAGTGCCAGACAGTGCAAGGCCCAGTACAGCATTCCCGCCTATAGGATCATGTACATATTGCGTGAAAGATGCGTTTTGAAAGCATTCAAGAAACGTTTTCGCGCTAGGGCAGTCACATTTTGGTACGTCTTCGTTCCACTGGACTTGGAGGTTAAAGTCATCGACAAGGACGGCATCGAAGGGACCCCTCGCTGCGATAGAAATTTCATCAATGAGAGAGTTATCAGATTCAGAAGAAGAACTGCAAGAAGAACGAGCCTTCATCAACAGCAGGGGACCGTAATGCAGCCGGCTTCTACCCCTTTCTACTCTCATTTGAAGCACTTCTTGTGTTTGTTAAGGCCGCAGGTATGTCGAGCGATCGATAAACCAATGGTTCACGGCTGACTAGGCCGAAAGAATGTGAATTGATCCATACGTTACTGACGAGTTTTGGATCGGTGCGTACATTTGCGAAAGTTCGCGGCACAATTATTCGGGAATCGCACACACACAAATGACGAGCGGAATATTACGAATTCTTTTGCACAAATCTCGAGAATGTTAATCATAGTGAATGTTTCATTTCGAAATTTGGGAATAATTATGGGAATGCTATAAAACTGCATAGTCACACAAATAACGTGTTTAGGAGTGACATGCATGTTGTCATGGATCTGCTGAGTCCCATGATCGAAGTTTTTCAATTCATGCGTTATCGATCAGCTTTGGAGATGGGTGTGCTCATCCTTCGCATAGGATTAGGAAATCGCATGAACATATTAAATGATCGATGGAATGGATACTGCTAATTGTTTTACGTCGACATCGAGGATGTTCTTCAGAACGTCTGTTTGGATATGAGATTCCAGGATACCGATGGAAATTTTATTTACCAATAGAGGCAGAAGGCAAACATTTACTAGTCCAAGCATTTGCTGGGTGCTGTTCCTCAGTTCCGAATGTAAAGAGCTGCGCTAGTTGAACAGGAAGTTTTGCTCGAAGTACCTCAAGTACGTGACTCCAAATTTTCTCGTATGGTAAGGTGGTTGGCTTGCTCGAGTCATGTCTTCCTTGACTTTCTGTTCAGAGAGTTTTAGCAGGGGCTCAAACGCTGTGCTGTAACTTGATAGGCCTTCCCGCAGATGTGCGTTCCAGCGCGCATTACACGTAAACTAATGAGCATCATGCTTGTCAGGTGTTCGAAATAAAGAAGAAGCAGATATTAGAAAGATTAGAGCTAGTAGATATGTATAATAATAGATGGAGGCGTAGATCCTACGTGGCTGTCCGCTCACATCACGGCTAAGCAGCTATTCAAACTCTGACGAAGGAGCTGGCTACAATGAAACATAGCCGGGATAGAGGACTGCTTTGTCTTTTTAGGTTCTTTGTCACAGTGGTGGAGGTCGCAGGAGGCGTCGCGGACTGAAGCCCAAGCAAAAACTAGCTACTGCGCTTAACTTCGGATCTCTGTCCGGCTATAACCGTCGAGCGCTAGTTGATTAGTTTGGCGTCTAACCGAATGAGCCATCCGATCACGTTTTTTCTTATTCCATCAGATCTCCTGTACAAGGCTGACAGTGTAACATTTTTCATTTTTGATTTGATTTGATTTTTATTTCGTCGATGGCAAGTTTTGAAAAACAAAACATTGGAAGGTTGTTAGTATAAAGATCGACTTTCGCAAAGCTAATTTCCACCAAGGTCACAAGGAGCCAAGTTTCCTACCCCAATTGTAAGTCCAGCGAGCCTGGGTGCCACAGGCTAGCTGGAAACGCCCCGATAGCTAACAAAGAAGGCGCAGTTGCTTCTTGAGAGGAAAACAGCAAGCTTAAGGCGGCTATTGGAGTAAAACAGGTTAGCTCAATATGTGAGTCACTTCAAATAAAGCAAAACACAACACGAAAGAAAAACATGTCAGGAAACGCTCTTAGTGCAGGTGGGCGGGAGCTAGATACTGGTGTCAGCTTATTGCCGGAATGAGACGGTGCACATTGGTAGCTGAAAAAGATTTCAACACATTTTCTTACAATTCCGCATATAATTTCAATGAAACCCCCTCTGTTTCATTAAAGTCATAAGTTTGGCGTTGTAAGCAGCTGCCGATAAAGAAGATACAACTGTCGAAGGCAATCCATTCCACGTTCGAACGGCTCGGATCACGAATGATTCGCGGTATTTTTGAGACCTGGCTTTTCCTAGGACAAATTTGCAAGTATGACCTCTTGTCTTGCCATTAAAGCTTGATAAGGAGAAAAGGGAGCTCAAATCGATGCCAGCTGTTCCGGAGGCTATTTTGAAAACTAGGTTTTGGTCATAGATCATCCTTCTGAAGGCTAATGAAGTAGTATTAAGTCGAGATAATCTTTCAAAGTAGGACAAATCAAAAACTCCACTTCTTCTGAATTATTCGATGCGTAAACCTCTTTTGAACGTTTTCTATCCGGTCAATTAAGCCACGCTTGGAAGGGGACCACAAGGGAGTGCAGTACTCTAGCATAGGTCTAACGTACATCTCGAAGAGCCGAAAGAGGACATCCACTTCCCGAATTGAGAAAGCTTTCAAAATATGGTTCGATCTAACATGGGTACGGTTGACTATGTTGGCAATGTAGCTGTCAAAACTGATTTTGTTGGAGTAAGTTATCCCAAGATCTCGAACTGAGGTGGAAATCTGCAGTTCATGGTTATCTAGGTAAAAGTGGCAGTCCAGAGGGTGGTGAGAGCCAAAAAGCATAACCGTGGTCTTTTCGTATGATATTTCCAGGCCCCATGTAGAAGACCAGTTGAGTACTGCGTCTAGAGCGGGCTGTATAAGTTGTTTATTGTTGACAGAGTAAAGCTTACAGTCATCCGCATAAATTGAACAATGGATTCCTGGAGGAAGGCAGGTCGGCCAATCATTTATGCACAGAATAAACACCAGGGGACCGATACATGTCCCCTGGGGAACTCCGCTGGTCGTGGAGTACGACCATGAGAAGGCTTTATTTATGAGAACCTGTTGGATCCGGTCGTCTAAAAAAGATTTCAGAAACTTAAGCAGGCTGCCGCGAATCCCATAAGCTGCTATTTTTACATACAGGAGATCTAATGGTATAGAATCGAAAGCTTTACGATAATCAATAAAGCAGGCAGGTACGTATCCGTTGGAGTCAACGGTTCTTTGCCAGATAGGAACTGTAGACATCAAAGCTGTAGTGGTAGATCTTTCTCTCATGAAACCGTGCTGGGCTTTTGATATGAGTTCGTTGGCTTCAAGGTAACGGTAAAGCTGTTTGCAAACAATTCTTTCCATAACCTTACTGGTGCAACTTGTCAAACAGATTGGTCTATAATTACTGACGTTCATTCGGCAACCTTTTTTGAAAATAGGCCTAACATGACCCACACGCCAGACGGACGGTACTTCTCCACGAAGGAGAAACCTATTGAACATAAGGGTGAGGACTGGTGTCAGTCCTAAAGCAGCCTTCTTAAGAAAGATATAGGGTATACCGTCTGGACTATAGGAGCTTCGAGCCGGAAGGCGGGATAGGGTTTCATACACAAGTTCGCTATTGATGTCTAGAAAGTCAATGATCGAGGATGAGAAAGTCCGACAATATACATCATCATGCCGGATATTTTTCTTGTATACTGATTTGAAAAAGGCTGCGAATTCTTCAGCTTTCTCTTTATCATTTTTGCAAAAATCTCCATTAGAGTTCCGAATGGTGCCAATACCTATGTTATCTTTAATGCGTTTGTTGATATAGGCGCATAATTTTCTTGTATTACAATTTTTCGCAACTCTTTCCTCTTCCTGTAACTTTAGTAACGCCAATTCGCGGTGAAGTTTCCTCGAAAAACGTGCGTACTTCTGCAGGCCTACATGAACTCGTGCTTTATAAAGTCTGTGCACTTTCCGCTCGAATCGCCTGATTTTTGGTGGATAATTTATGAAATCTCCACGAGATTGAGACAGAGGCACAAAACGTGATATAAGTTCGCTGCAGCAATCTGTATAACAACGATAGCAAGCATCAGCAGTTGCAGCTGAAGTAATGAGAAAGCGCCAATCGATCTTCAGGAGATTATCGCAGATACTTTCGTAGTTCGCCTTGCTAAAGTTAAGGTAGTGGCATCTTTTAACTGGTTTCGCGGCATTATCACAAATACTAAATTGGATAGAGCTGTGATCAGAGCTGGAAAAGGGGGTGCAGACTTCGACATTCCGCAAGCGATCTACATTGTTGGTTAGGACAATGTCGAGAATGTTTGAGTTATGGGTGGGCTTAGAGACCAGTTGGACAAAAGAGTGTTGTGAGCAGAACTGCAGCAGCTGATGTGAGGATACTGTTGGGGGGCAGCCAGAGTTCATATAAGAGTTGTCCCACTTGATGTCTGGAAAGTTCAGATCTCCCAGCACAACGTTATATTCTCGTCTATGTGGCTGCTGATAAAATTGAGGGTATCGAGAAACTCGACGTTTTTACAGGAAGGGTTGCGATAAACGAGAAAAAATCTAATACTCTTAGGTGAAATGTTGACGGATAATGCCAAACATTGCGAGTAGGGCGAGAAGATTGAATACGATAATAGTCGGTGAGGTATATCGCTGCGAACAAGCGCTAGGACGCCTCCTCCGTTGATATCAGCCATTCTATCGCACCTGTATACTTCATAACTAAAATCGCAGCGTATCGTGGCATCGTGAATTGTATTAGGTTTACACCATGACTCGGTAACCAGAACTGGCATTGGGTTGAAAGCCAACAAACGGTGTAGGTCTGGAAGCTTGTTGCATATTGAGCGAGCATTCAATAAAATAACTGATTTGAATGAGTGAAACTGTGGTGAGGGTCTTGCTTGGGAAGGAGGAGGATTGGCAAGCGAGTGAGTACGGTGTGGCAGCGCTGATTCCTAAGCCGTGTAGGACGAGCTGCTAGAGCAGGGAGTCGTGGGACCGGAATGCGAACCTACTATCCCTGGGGCAACTGTAGCGCTAGCAGAAGCACAAGAGGAAGAGGCGGCGATTGGATGTGTAGGTAAGTCGAGAGGAATTTTAAGCTTAACTATGTCGAAATCTCTAACGACATAGATTAACTTTCCCGCTTGCGCATTCGTATTGCCCGCTTGCTTGCGCAAATTCCGATCTAGCGCAAGCTCTTCCATAGTGTAATCCCTTCTTGCAAAGGAGTGAACGAATTGGTGTGTAAGGCTTTGTCGCCCACTCCTCATGAGCAAGAAGGGAATCTCGAAGAGCCTGATTGGGTAAAGTTATTTTAATTATCCTACCGCGCTCCCCTGAGGCACGTGGCTTACCTACTGGACGCCGAAAGAAAGTTATGCGGCCATCGTCGAACTCTCGGATGAGGTCGTCACAACCGGAGGTGTAAACCACCTCTTTGACGATCTTCCGATCGAACATACGAGTGCTGTTTTCATCATGCTTTTCATTTATTCCCACCCACGCAATCGTTCTTAGTTTGTCGTCAATCTTTTGTGAGTCTGCCCGAATCTTGACCATGGTCGAGTACAGCAACTTTCGCTGATCCGACGACGATGAAGTCATACGAGAAAGCTTAGACTCAAGATGCGCCAGTTTACTCAGAATCGTTTCCTGTACTTGCAGTAGATCATCAATCATGCTGAACACACGGTCAAACGTTTGGTTCAATGATCGCTCAATACTGGTCGAGTACCTATCGAAACTTTCAATGAGCTTACCTGCCCAGACAGGCATGTCCTGCGCAGCATCCTCTGGGTTAGTTTGTCTTCTGCTTATCTGTCTGACCATTTTCGTAGTTGAGAATACCAGAAAGCGGCGTGAGAAGTGTTTAAAAAGAATAGCAAGGAAAATAGGCGCAGTATCCGACCGGTCGGCGCGGGAGCAGGAGATCGAATGAGCAGGAGATCGAATGACTTTTTCTGACGGTGAGGTAGCCCGCAGAGTCCCCGACGCCGACGACGATCGTCGTGAGCGTCGATCAAAAAGTACGCAAATTGATCCGACGTCAACGTCTTTTTGGGGCGACGTCGACGGCGCCGGCGTCGGAGAGCGTCGCTTCATTTTTAACCGCACGCGAAGGTGGAATGCGACGTGCTCTGTATTCTTTCGATGGAAGGAGTGCGCCGCACGAACCGCCGCAGCATCGCGTCCGCAACGACGACGCTCACGACGTCGACGTCGGCGTCGGGAACTCTGCGCCCAGTCTGAAGAACATCCACTGAGCGTCACAGCGGTGGTCCATCAGCGGAGCACACAGTTGCAACTAATATTGCTTAGTCTTTGTAGCAGCACAAAAGAAGAATACAGTCTCTTCACTATTACTGGTCAGCATTAGCTTCCGGTAACGACGGGATGATGGACGAATCTGACAGGTATCCTGTAGGCGCCCCGCGAGGACGTCGAGGGCGATGAGCAGTGTCGGGGCTAGCAGTCAATCTTCAGCTCGGTGAGCATGCTTCCTTTCGCGTTGGCACTCAAATGGCCACACCCTTACTCATCTGACCGAACGTTTCAGACCCCTACAATAGCAGTCATAATTTCATAATTTCTGCTCCAAAATCAGATCCTGGAGAATCATTCCCTTGAAAACCGTAGGAATCATTAGGAAGTTGATTTCTGAACTCACCAATTGAACATTCTCGAGCTCATGAATATAAATATGTACATATGAATCTCTCTTATGTCCGAAGTCTCCTCATTCACTTTATCCATGTGGCGACCGCCGACGGTCGTGGCAGTCGCGGCTGTGGCGGTGATCGCCACGACTGCTGGCGAAGTCTGGGGATACTCTCAGCTCCGCAGTTAAAACGTGTCAAGCATGCAAATGGTATCCGTAATGGGCGAACCCACATTTTCTTTATCCAACTTTGTGCACACGCCAACGAGATGACATATAATCACGATCATTTTGGTTGAGAATTCGCTCCTCCGCCAACATCTCTTCGCAACCGCTGGGTAGAATCTCCGCAGTTGTTTCGATGCGGTGATTAAACTACGTTTTGAACCGCATCACATTTACTCTAACGCGTTCTAACCGTTCTCCTTCGTATTCATCCGTTTCGACCTGTGCGATACTTCTTGTGTCTAAACTGGAACAGACGAAACGTGGTGATCTGTACTATAGCGATCATTGTCACGCCTAAAATCGATATGATTACCTCGGTCAGTACTTCGACGGCGAAAATGCAAACTTTATCGAGTTGTTTAGAAGCACTGCTCACGGCTTACAATAAGGCATTAATGGACCATGAGAAAAGATTCCTATGACTTCTAAGAACAAATTCCAGCCAAAATCAGCTCGATTTGCCTGTTTTCTCAAAGAAAGCTGAAAAAACGGGTGTTTGTTCGTGGTCGTCTGCATCTTCGTTAAGTTCGTCACGCTCTATCAGCCTGCAAAAAAGGTTTAGAAGAACATGAGTCACTCAGAGAAATTTAAAACAAGCATAGCAGGACATGGAAACACTTTGAAGAGGACAACGAGGAACAAGCGTTCCCTGAAAGTCATAGAAAAACTTGCGAAATGCATCATGCGATATTCTAGAAACTCCGCAGCCGCCTCGCCCACGGCGGCCTATGACGTCATGTGCAGCTCAATTCTCTGAAGACAGCACCCGCTCAAATCGCTGCGTTCGAGATTTTGCTGAATTTTGGGTTTTTTGGGACCTAAAATTCATACTCAACAGTGAAATGGTGCGAAACACACGAGAAGCTCACGAAATCGGGTGCTGTTTCGTTTGCGTTTAAACGCGTTCCGTTTGACACTCGTGGATCCCGCCACACGGAACGCGTTCGCAACTGTAATTTCGATTTGGATCTCTTCGCAATTAAATCATAATTCTTTATTCTTTAGCTCGGAGTCGAGGATTTCGACGGGTGCTGCTTCCATGTGCTGCTCAAGCGCAAGAGCTGCTGCCGCTGTATCCCCCGAGCTGGAGCCACTTTCAATAGAGAAAACAAGCGAAAATGTTCGAGAGACTAACTTTCTGGAACTTACGTTAACAGTAGTTGGTGATTCAGTTGATCATAGTCTGTATAATAAAACGACTATAATTTAAGAGTTACTGTGTGTCCTTATAATGCTTCTAACATTTCCAAGCACATAGTTACCAAAACTTTCGTCACAGAGGTGATAAGAATCAATAGAACTTGCTATAGATATGAAGAAGTGTGATTTAGAATAATAGATTTATGCGCGGCTAGTGTTGAGAACAAGTGGACCTCGTCAGCAATAACAAGAACATTGTGTTATGTGTTTGGAAGTAGACCTATCACCATGCGAAAATACGGCTTCGAAAGTGCGGTGCATTTTCCATTCATACAAGAAGTAAGGAGCGAATTACACGTTCTAATGATAGAAATGTGAACGCATGTAGGCGGAAAGCATCAAGATAAAAAGGGCTCTGCAGACACTGGATTGCGCACCATAGACTGTCTATATGCATTATCACTATCTAACATGCCCGTATAAAGCTCATACTCTAATTATGTTCGTCTTGGTCTCCTTCGGAGCTACTGGTGAGGAGCGCCTGGGAGATCACAGTTTCGCTCTACTTCGAGCCCCGAAACCGGATTAGTGTGAAAAACGTGGAATCATCTACCTTTTGAACTTCACATAGTGGGTAGTCATGTTATCTATCGCCCTGAAAAACTGTTATAATGTGCAGTAATGTCAGAGATGTACGATCAAGTCATACAAGTTTTTACTATGAGTAGTGCTGGGGAAGTGTGATGACGTGAGACGTGGCCCACTCCCACCACGGAACCAAATTCTACATGCATTTCTGCTTTCTTTTCTGTTTTCGAATCTTTGCGAGTTCTTTACAAGAATCTTTATAAGTTATAGCATTCATCAAAACAAACTTCATTTCGGACACAAACAACCAGCGTCCTAAATTTGGCAGTTTGTTTTCTGGACCACTGCCCAGAGGTCCTGGTCTCTTCGCTACCACACGCGTGTCGGCGATTACCCTAGTTGCCTCCCCTAGCGCTTCTTTTCAGTCAATATAGCCTCTTAACTTATTCCGAGCCTTACGGATAAGTACTAAAAATATATCACATTAGCTAATTGTCAACAGTAAGTAACTCGTGGATGCATGTGAACACATACCTGTTTATCGACGCGCAAATGTGATTTCCGTTTATCCACTGTCACGGATGAGAATTGGTGAGTGGGGTCCATTTTCTTCATCTTTTGCATCTTGTCAATGAGCAACCGCTTTAAAGAGCAGGCCGTGTCGTAGTCTTTCCTTTCCATAGGGGTTAGTATGCAGCCGATAGTTTTTTATGGTCTGTAAACAGCTATTTCTTCGACTTGGTTCTGTTACACTACTCTGCCCTGCTTCAAAAGCACACTTGCTTGATTCGTTGACTCTTTTCCACAATTTATCACGATGTTGAATTGGAACCCTATAATAGTTGAGAGAGATAAGAGATATTTAACAACGAGAACAAGAGATATTTAACAACGTGAACAGAAGTTTTCCACTTACAAATGCTGTAAGCTATTGTCATGAAGTCCCCTTAATTAAATGGAATACAATACCTCCTATATAAAAATGGATCGATGGAATCGATCACTTGAACGATGTTCTACACTCAACTGCGATTCGGCGGTGTCATCCTTGAATACTCCTTTCTACATACATCTGGCGAGTTTGGACAGGTTGGAGTACTTTTTCTCAGACCCGCCGCGAACTTTCACTTGCATACTTGTATTCCAAATTGCTTAGAAATCGTATGTCGCTTTTATCTATTTGCAGGAAAGTATACGATTTGTAAGTCGTTTTTGTCTATTTGCAGGAAAGTATACTATTTTTCGTATTTAGGACATTTTCGCTTAACTGACTTTGGCTGACTCTTCGAGGAATGCGTCCAAACAGTCCCATCATATATTCAAGGCGGCCCCAATGATACTCGTCCATGGAGATTTTTCACAGCAGCTCTCCTAATACATCCATCATCGTAGAATACGATTCCTCAAGTTGCTTGAGCATCCTTTATAATTCACATTCCTGAGATAGATCTAGATGGCTGTTCCCTCGGCAGCGAAATTCGGTTGTTAGAATCCACGTTAACGATGCCGAATTCATCTTCGACAGCTTTTCCATCTTGGGCAACACGGCTGATTTTCATCTTACAGAGCTCTCTTGGGCCACACAGACTATCTTAAATGAAATTACACAATTTCAGCAAACATTTGGAGGAAGATCCGCGACTGTAACTGGGAAACATATCTTCGTCGTGTGATTTCTGCTTTTCCGATTAACACTAGACCTGGTCCACACAAGTTTCTCCGAGAAGTAATGAGCTGGGTCCAATATCGCACGTTTCAAAGAACGCGATGGTAGAGATCATCATATGCTGGCTCACCAATTTTGCTGACACACTCGCGCTACGTTATTTGTAGATGAATTGCAGACCGCTTGAGGGGAATGCTACTGCGGGGCCGAGCCACCGGCTCGGTTCGTGAGCGTGTCCGGTAGCAAAATTACACAGTCAGTTGTTATTTGCTCGCGTACACTCGTCAGTTTTGCTTCGACGCAATCTGCATATGTGCGAACTCCCTTGAGCAATTCTAATGCAAATGATTTTCACCCTCTAGGTGATTGGGCTACCAGATAACCCTTTAGCGAATTTAGTGGTGAATGGATTCGGAGAACAAACGGGGGAATAGTTTAGTGTAACTTGGGAAAGAAGCAGTGCGATACAGGTGACCCCGCAAAGCAAACCGTAATGTGCGAGCAAACTCAAACAAATTCAACACCAATACAATCTAGTCTGAAGGTGCACTCACGTATTCTCAGTCAATCCATTCCTCCTCCTCCTTGTCGGTGGTTTGGTGGTGGTGGGCGCTAACTCCGGTTGCTCAAGAGAGCTTACAGCAAGCAGATTAGTTCATCGCAGTCGTGCAGTAGAATGGAACAGAACGGAACAGATAGCACAACAAGAATTGAGTAACTAGGTTCTTCTTCTTCAGTTGGTTAGGAAGTTCGAAAAGGCGGGAGTGGGGAGCCCGCGCCTTCTGTATTTCTGATCCACGCTCCCGTTCTCACGGTCGTCCTATGAGGGTTAGGGTTTGCTGGCATTTTCCAGCATCAACCCAATGTTCAAATTGGCTGACATGATTTTAGGACTTAATCAATTGGGCAGAGGCTCCGTTGAACTAAAAATCACCAAGTTAAAGGCAGCACCCAAGGAAAAATTCGTCTTCGAGATTTTTAAATATTCTGGGCTAAACGAGTGCGCTGCTCCACATCCAATGTCAAAAATCGCTAAAAAAAGCCGAAAATTAAGATTTTGAGGATGTCCCAGGCAAGGCCGGGGAGAGATGTTAAAGAAGTGATTGGCTCATTGCGGTGTCGGTCGCTATGATCTTGATCGATGCCACTGCGCTCGATCAGCTGATACGGACTTGCTGCGCTTTACCGCGCCTTTCTTTCGTGTATTCTTAAATTTTTACTTCCACAATCATTGCTGTAGTACATGATTTTATCACGTTAGTGTATTTTCGATCTATATCAGTGAGGTCATTTCTCCTCTGCAAAAAAAAAAAACATTCGTTTTGGTGTGATCTCTTGCATTCATATTGTTCCAACTGTCCATCAGTCAACAATGGTATTGCTTTAAATTCGAAACATAATGGATTTTTCTGAAGAATGACTTAAAATTGAACTTTCGACAAAAACTAAATGCAGCAATATTCAAACGGATAATTTCCATGAAATGCCACCTGCAAAGGGTCATGGGTTACAAAAACATCGAAAGTTACAAGAAAAAACACAAGC
The DNA here is from genome assembly GCA_000816745.1 of Ancylostoma duodenale. Lineage (NCBI taxonomy): Eukaryota > Metazoa > Nematoda > Chromadorea > Rhabditida > Ancylostomatidae > Ancylostoma > Ancylostoma duodenale. The sequence continues at coordinate 27,317 of KN727234.1, forward strand.
AGACGGACCCAAAGTGGAAAAAAGTGTGGTGGATTTCACGAGGTCTGCAGAGAAATAGTTGATTCTTCTACGCTTTGCACAACAGAAGAGAGCACGACAGGCGCGGTAACGCGGTAACTCGTCCAAACTTCTCGCCATCACAAAAGAATACTTTTTAAAGAGTTGAACGCAGGGCGTTTCCGCTGCTCTTCTTGTATGAAAACTATCCGGATCGTGCTAAAGTTCGTGGGTGCTGCCTTTAAGCCATTATGTGGCTGTCATTGCTGGATATCAGCCTATTTTCGCCACATCAGTAGATTTGTTAGGTGACAATTCTCTGGCTACTAGTGGCAAAAACAGAGAGTAGAACACGAGTGGACTGCGCGGGGCGCCTCCTTCCAGAGAATCGGTCGCCGAATTTTTGAGATCACTCTATAAAATAGATAGAAATCTTGTGTTAGTTCATTTTTTATTGCTTATTTTTATTCTTGAATAATAATTATTATCTAACACTTGGATCAGTATTTCTATTATTCCATATGAAGGGGACCCTACTTCTTCTCACGCCTAACCTCCGCCCACTTTCTGCGCCCGCCACTGCTGGTTACCACACTGCTTGATAGCAGGGTACCAATCATGCCTAGGTGGAGCCTAGAGCAGCGTCTCTTTCTGCCTTCCCGCCGTAGAGCATTGGTCGCCAATGTTTTCAATGATACTTTATGAAGTAGTCGAAAATAGTACCTAAAAGTGCCAATGAAAACAACGGTTTTTGATCATGAGCTGATATGTACATATCAATGGTGGAAAATGCGCCGATCAAAGGTGAGGAGCACCGCCATCAATGCGTTAATCAACGGTCATCTTCCACGCATGAAATGAGTGCTCTCCTGAAAGATGTCTTTGCTGCGTTAATAAAACATCCATGGACAGGAGCAAACTTGGGCAGCATAACTTCGACATACTGGCAATACTCTACACCAGTGCTGTGGATTATTAACGTAACGAATTAACACACTAACGCATAGCGGCCATTTTCCCTTCGAATCGTTTGACACAAAGGCTCTCCATGAAGTGACCAATACAATACTCCTCGCAGCACCCTGATGTCATCTGAACTTCACTGTCATCTTGTAGTGAATACAAACACAAATGCCACGGTTGCGAACATACTTGTTTCTCTCGAGCATGTCCGCGGAATTTTACAAATTTAAAGCTATTCCTGCTTCAAAAAAAGTTCCCGAATTTGAGCGTCTTCGACTCCTTCATGCGTCAGACAGTCCTGCAGAGAAACCGCTAGGAATAGGCACATCCGATGGGATGAATTTCTTAGAAGTTTCACGTACAAGGAATGAAAACTCTAACATAAAACTGTGAACATTTGGTAGGATGGTGCTATCCCGGAGCCTCATCTAGTATGGTAGCTTTT
>KN727235.1:0-28709 GCA_000816745.1 Ancylostoma duodenale
TGGGGGCCTCTCATTCCTGAGGGTACGCTGCAGGCAAAGCTCATCTGCTTAGGAGCGCTGGGTCACCTTCACAAACATGCTTGACTGCTAGAGAAACTATATCTAATCAGAAAATCGTGTAATGATGATGAAATAGAAATGAACACAATTATAAAAGGTGGCTCGTATCTCATCAGATTTCCTTAGAAATTTTTTCTTTAGAAATCAGAAATTGCGCTAGTTTTCTACATTAGCCCAGTTTTTCTAGGGATTTGGTAAGATTGCAGTAAGAAAGAAAGGGAGAATGTCAATGTTGGCAAGAAAATGGTAATCTGGTAAGCCACTATCCAGCTTTTTGCAACCAAAAATCCCGGGATTTTCTTCACTGATTGATTAAAGGGACTTTGAAAGTGACAAACATGGATATCTTATCCATTTTGTAAAGTAGCCTGCAGCTAACGCCACTGCCTTTCCCACCGATAATTAAATTTTGTTTCATTCTCCTGCATTATTCTCACCGAAACCTTACAAAAACGAGGATAAGGTAGGAAACTAGCACAATTTTCGTGATCAAGGGCATTAAATAACTCCTTTAAGTGTAGTGTAGACGAAAACTTCCAAAGAAAACCGATCTGATTACAAGTCACCTAAGAGTAAAGTTGTCCTGATATTTGCATCAGGACGCTACAAAAGTCCCATATGTGTGCTCCTTTGTGCCTTTGTGGTCCATATTGTAAACATATAATCAAGATAGAGGGCGGTAACTTACCAAACGCACCCCCCTCCCGCATTATTCCTGTTTTCGTAGCTCATACCGAGCACTTGTGGATAGAATTGCAGATAAATCTTGTTATTGTCACTGAACCACCGTCTAAGGGACCAGATCCCGCCACACTTACAACTGGTGTGAAGGAGGAGCCAAGTATCCTACGCGACAGTACAAAAGTCAACTTAAACAACTGAAATTTGAAAAGACCATTGGATAACAATAACTTGCTATTGCTATACTGCATGCAAGTTCGGTAGTCTGATATCAACTTCTCCGAGTGTCTATTTCCATGTCTGCGAGCTAGCGTGATCCGAGATCCTCATTCGTCGCGCGTGGCGGATGCGTCCGAGTTATCTTGTTGGGTGTCACTTTATCGAAGAAGGGTGGAGCTACAGTTGGATACTGTAGTTGCAGCTGATACTGCCTATGGGGAGGTGCGAGCGAGGCGCGAGATGACCCAGATAATTGTTGAGCGCACCTCTTGGTATACACCCGCATTCATCACGAAGTTTACCCCCAGGCCAGGGGGTAAAGTAGGAGGTAATCTATACCTCTCTATAGGAGGCAGGTAAACTTTACTATCTGAGATTACCCCGACCAATAATATGACCCATTGAGATTTGAGCGCTCCATGCCACGTCATTGGAGCGCCACATTTCCTTCTATCCAACCTACCCGCCTTTCAGTCCAACCGTTTGATAACTCGACGTCACAGAGCTTGGAAATGGAGTGCTCTACTAGCTTCTTTTTATGAAAAAGGAACGTTTCAACAACTCGGATGCTCTTGAATCATGCGTTGCTCTTGAATTGCGGTTGTTTTTAGAAATGTCATGTTTTTCCTGTTCTCATGTGCTTAAGCGCTTCATTTTCAATTTCGTTCAGTATTATTTTTCAGTTTTGTTTATTATTGCAGCAAAGCATACTCACTCTGAAAACTCGTAGGAAGTGTTCAACATGCTTCCATGTCCCTTTGTGGAGGGAGAAGACTATGGATCGGAACCCTTTCGAAATGTCCACAGGCTGGACTGCCGGAAAACAACAGGGTTTTTAGGCCTTGGATTAAGAGTACACAAGGTAGGCGGTTCAGTATTTTATTGCTGAATACAAGGGCATGTATCCTACTGCTCGAACAGAACTATGAGTGCCGTAGCACATGGCCCCGCCCCTTAGTGAGCAATGGGGATTGGGCGCGGCACCAAGGCTAGGGAAGGGGTCCTCATACCAAGTGTAAGGAAACCCTCACTCTGTTTATAGAAGTAATACTGCTCGCAAATTTTTATAGTTAGTTGTGAACGTTCACGAATTTCTAATGTTGTCATTTTGTACAGTTTTTGTTAGCATGGTCTTAGTATCTTTTATGGTCCTTCGTTTCTCTTGTCATCTAGATGCATTCGCAGTATTGCAAACCAACTGGCTTATACTCGGGCGTAGAATCATGATTTTGTATGATCGTTGAAGATACTTCTTGTGAATTTACTTCGTTAACGCTCCAAGCACTAGGAAAGCACTAAAACTCCGCAAACAGTATCTTCAAAGATCGAAAATCAGAAATATTTCCAAAAGACCGGCCATACAGCCGAAATTCCGATGCCATACTGCGAAAACAACCTAATAACGGAAGAAACTGAAGAACTGTAAATGATAGTAAACCCTTGGGACAACATAGAGAATCAAAATACGATGACAGCAAAAGGCAACACACTTAACAAGGCAGCACAAAAGCTCAGAAAGGGCAAGATCTCCAAAAACAGGTGTGTGGAGGGTCACACTTTCAATATGTGGGCGAGTATCGTCGTGGGAGAAATCGGATCGTGCCGTGATTCGGACTTTTCTCTGCGATTTTTCCGGCCAATCTATCCGGCTGCTGATAGCACAGGTCTAGCGTGAGGGCAGCACCGCGCTTAGTGGACGATGCCTCTGCTGTCACACCAGGCAGTGACCACAACCCTTAGAGGGTGATCACCCGTCTTCGGCTGCGGCTGAGGCTGCTCAACTTTATCAACTTGGTTCTTGGTGTTGACGTACAGACACCACTTCTCATCTCCTGTAAAGATGGACTTCAGCCGGTTTTCGATGCTCATGTAAGAGGGCAATTCAGTAGCCACATGTGCACACCGCTGGAGATCGCACCCGGTCAAATCATGATCACTCACTATGATAATTTTTAACCTTGCCCAATTGACGCAGGTGATCGGCGATGCTGGTAAAGTGAACATCCAAGACTTGCGTCCATCACCTAGTTTGCCGTGGATCTCCACCGGCTGTCGCAATCGATCACTGTCGACTCCGGATGCGCGTCCCGAACATGCGGAAACATTGAGGTTGAAGTCGCCAAGAGGAAGGTGTCTGGATCAATCTTGTGCGGTGCGTTCGAATGCTGTACCATCCGCAAATATAGCCTCTGGTGATTCTACACCGGCGGTTTCCGCCTGAATTCCTAGGAAACTCCGCCTAAATTGCTCGGAAAAGTGTGAGTAATCCTCCAGGAGGACAGGCGGAATTTATGTACACTGAATTTAGGGGAAATTTAGCCGGAGTTTACAAGAATTCAGGTGGAAACACGGAAATGTGTGTCGAAACATGGATAACGTCATGCCTGATCATCACAGTCATGATCTATCTAGCGCGCCCTCGAGCACCGCCAGCAACTTCTGGCGTTACAACCAAAAATCCTCCCAACACGTTCCGCCACATGGTTGTAGTGAGGCAACACACCATTTCCCAACTCCTGCTTTTCTTGAAGTAGCAATCCAATACCCTTACATATTGGAGCTCTTGCTTCGTATGTTGCGCGAGTTGTATTTTGTGCTTTCATAATGAGCAAATTCTGTAATTTTCAAGTTTGATCCCGATTTTGCCTTCGAATGCACAAGATCACCAAACGAGGCATATCCTAGGTTGTTGGTTTCTAGCTGGGTAAAATGTATGCAATTTTGCTGGATTCCGTTCAAGTTCTTTGTAAATCCTGATTGATTTCGTGCCACACCCCTCACATTTTCTCCTAGAGGTTCTGGCGAAAATCACCGATAGGGAGATGCAAACATTTAAAGGTTATTTTCGCGAAAACAAGGGTCATTGAACAGCATCGCCTTGTTTCATAAACCAAGCATTTCAAATAACTCATTGAACGCTAAAACATGAAGTTCATAAGGAAATTTAGTGCCGCACGTCAATCCTCGAAAGGTGGCAAAAGTTCTCGCGTTATTCACCACTTTCCGAATTTACCGGGAATTTAGGCGGAATTTAGGAGAAATCCGCTGGTCGACCAGATTTAACCGGAATTTACGCGACATTTGGGCGAAATCCGCCGGTAGTTTTGAGAATGCACGATTTACACGGGATTTAACGGGAATTTACCCGGAAACCAGCGGAATTTCGCGGAAAACACGATTTACACGAAAATTCCCAGGAAATCAGGCGGAAACCGCCGGTGTAAAATTACCAGAGGCGTTAATAAACAACTGGATGCGGCTGCATCCCCAGATTTGAAGTCGTTTACTGAAAGGTGGCAAAAGTTCTGCGTTGTAAGTTCCGTATTTCTGGACGGGACTGTGCAGGAGTTTGCAGGTGATGACAGCAATAAACTTGCACATACCTGACCTCCTTATATATGCAAAAGCCAGGTTGCTTAAAAGCAGCATGGGGTTATAAAAAGCACACCTTTGAAAACCGCTAGAACTTTCCCTACAACCTAATACTTTGTATATACAGATAAGCGAAATTCTTTTTTGTGATATTCAAGCAATGCTGGAGATTCAAAAGTTACTCTATCGAATGTCAACGTGGCCGATCTGGTTCGGTTTTCAGCTAAGCTGTGTCGCACTACATTCTTGTCAGCAAACATAGCTACATCAAGACGAAGCTTCAGAGCGTCCGTCCGAGACTACTGATGTGAAGGTAGGCGACTTCAACCACGGATTCTAGACTTGACGCAGACACAACGTATACTTTACATTTTCAAGAAGACATGAGGAATGACACCGTCATCTCCTTCTTCCCAACCATGTATCCAAGAGCTCAGGTCGGCTTTGCTCGTGAGGTTAGGCCAGTTTCCTCGATTAAAAGCGTTGCCGTCTGTGAGCTTCAGTAGCCGCATATCCCCTTTATCCTAACTGGCCGACGAGTTTTCGATCTTCCTCTCTGACTACGATTCTCCACAATATTATTCATAGCTGATTTGGCGAGTGAATTGTCATCACTTCTCAACAGGTGACCACATCAACCATCAGCGTAGCAAAAAATTTTCGTAAACATTAAAACGCAAGTCTTTCAAAACGTAAATCGTAATGAGACCTAATGAATTTCAGCTCATAGCAGTCGCTCTCGATACGATTTGAGCTACTACGAAGTCGCTCCTCACACAGGCACCATATCATATCGATAGGATGGGAACACTACATATGAAAAAAGAGATAAGGGCCCGTAGTAAAGTGTCATGGCGGTGAGATGAAATCCAAAGCTCACCACCACGCTTCAGGTGACGATTGCATGCCAGTTCACATCTACGAAGTGTAGGATAGCAGATTATTGTCATCCATGTTACTGTAATGCTATACGCCAACGCATATGGACGTATGATCACACTCAAACACCGACTATAATGATCTAATTCAGCACAGCAGATTTAAGGAATCCAGATTATATCCACAAACTGCGCAGCACAAGCGCAAAGCTACTTTTGGTCCACGTTTGACCCCTATCCGCAACGAAGGGCTATGCCACCTGGCCTCACAGCAATCCCTCCAATGAGGGAGATCCGTGGAAACGACAGCATCAGCCTAAAACAATAATTACCTGAAACTTTATTCACTGGTCAAAATGAACATTTGTGATGTCATAGAGTAATCTAACAGAAACAACATTTCAGCCCAAAAGCTATTTAAACACATTTGATGCATCGTATTCGATCATTCAAAATTTACGACGCACGCGGTTTCTTCCAGTAGATTGGGAATGTCGTACAACAGGAGATGCTGAAAGTTCCATTTCTTTTTGTCGAAAACACACAGTGGGATGCATAATTAGGTAAATGAAATCTTTAGAGCATCATAACGATTTTATTTCCCTTTGCTACCTCGTTAAGATGTGCTCGAAATCATAGAAGTTTTTGGAGACTCCTTCTTTATCTGATAAAACCATAAAACTTTGTTTGGAGATAGAACGACATATTGTAATGGCAACACATTTGTAAAGCAGAACAAGCTCTTTTGTAGAGTAAACACAAATCGTAGTCGCTCTCAATCATCCTCGCATCACGCAGCACAGTCTGTCTGCTGAGCCGCACCGCACTACCTAACCCCGGAAATAGGTCGCCAAATTTTTGAATTACTTTGCAATACAAGTAAAGATCTTATGTTAGTTTATTTTTAATTGTTTATTTTTATTAATATTTTTAAAACAATTCTTGTTAATTGTTTATGAAGTATAAGGTGGTCGGCGTTAATCAATCCCCTCACGAGGGATGCGCCACGTATTCGACTTTACCTGAGTATCGTAGAGGCGTTGAATGCGTATGTGCCCTATACAGTGAGTGACCTGCGGGGGGCATCCGATGTATCAAGTCAGCGATTCATCCTCCCAGACTCCTTTGGTACCAATTCTCTGACCCCGGAGGGATGGAAGGCTTGGTTGGCCTCGGGCGGGATCGAACTATTGGTCGTGTGCGTGCGCAGCGAGCCTCTTACCACTGCGCCACACGCGCCCTTGTTAATGGTTCACCATTATGAAAATATTTTTACTCATTTTATTTTCCATCTGGGTCACCAAAGCGGCGGAGAACCCACTTTTCTCCCAACCCAGCCCATTTTCTGCGTCCGCTTCTGCTAGGCAGAGGTGGTGCGGTGCGGCTCAGCATAGAGGCGGTGCTGATACGAGGCTGACTGAGAGCCAATGTATGTCCCTGTAGCTAGGAATCATGAAATAATAAAAAATGCGCAGATCATCGTCTTAAGTCCCTAAATTTTAATGATTTTTCTATTACACTACGACTAACACATTCCAAAACACCTTCCTTGTGTTTGGCCAGGAATTCACCCGCAGCTTCACATGTGAGCTCTAGTGCAACTGTGTCGCTGTTGGACAAATGTAGATGAGCAAATCTCAAGGTATTTCTTTTACTATTTTCAGGATTCTTGCTAGGCGATCTCTCTAAGCGCTTCCTGATAACAACGCCCACAGCAATATCAACTGCTGCTACTTGCTCTCAAAGGTCGTGACAGTCTGCATGAGGAACACACATGACGATCAAAGGCTTTTTTGTTTGACAACTGTAGACCGGTTTTAGCGTGCTTTCACTGTTCTGATATTCTTCCTACATTGATGTACTCCGTTAACCTGATGGAGAGGATCTTGGCAAGAACTTCTCCGCCTGCTCTTATTTCTTCTTTTCTGATTTCGTCTAGGCCCACTGCTTTGCCAGTCTTCATATTCCGTACTGCCATATCTACTTCTTCTCTCAAGACCTCTGGGACGCTAGAACCGTACTGATACCGAAGAAAGGTGATAGAGAAGATATTCGGAACTACAGGCCAATAACCCTATTGTCTCACCTGTACAAAATCTTCATGAGAATCACCTATGCAAGAATGGAGCGCACTCTGGATGAGAACATGCCAAGAGAGCAGGCAGGATTTTTGTAGGCGTTTCTCCACCATCGACCACATTTTCACTATCTCGCAACTATCGGGACGATGCAAAGAATAAAAACTTCCGTTATGTCTCCTATTCGCAGACTTCCAGAAAGCGTGTGATTCCGTAGAACATAATACTGTGCTCAAGGCAATGTCTGACCAAAGAGTGGAACCAGAATATGTTGGGATCCCACAGGGAACAATGAAGGAGTCCTACATTGAAATCACCCTCTTTGAAAGGTCTTTGAGGATCTATATGAATAGCGGGGTAGAACAAGGCAGCATCTGCTCCTCGAAAGCCTTCACATGTACACTGGAATCAGTTTTGAGAAATGTAGGCTTCGAAATAGATGGAGAAACATTGCAAATGCTACTGTTTGCAGATGATGCAGTACTGGTAGTTTATAGACCGGAGACGCTACAAAACCTCCTAAGCGAGATATGCCAGCTTACTGAGAGTACTGGATTGAATATACATCCTGGTAAGACCAAGTGGATGAAAAACGCTTATTGTGAGGACTCCGAAATTCAGTTGAATAACCAGCTTGTCGAAAGAGTCGAGCACTACATCTACCTGGCCAAGCCATCAGGATGGATAATGATTTGCGACTGCAGCTTTCGCAACGAAAGAAATCAGGCTAGACTGCATTTTCGAAAATCGATGTTCTCCTCAAAAACAAGGACATACCAGTGCAAATGAAAAGTCACTTATTCTACAGCAACGTTTTGCCCGCACTGCTTTACGGACGTGAAACATGAAATTTGGGCCCGTAGTAAAGTGTCCAGTGCGATCATCGCACATCACCATCAGGGCGATGATCGCTCTTCGCATTGGCGAGGAGTATCGTGATCATCGCCACGGTGAATCGGACAGGTCGTACATGAAAAGTGATCGAATGCACATGTTTCACGTACTCCCACATCACTGCCGGGGCTGTTTTAGCGTGTAATAAAGTTATGAACCATTGGGACTAACAGACTAAACCAAGCAGAACTTGTCAGAAGCACCAGAAGCACTTCAAGTACGAGCTTGTTCTGTGCTGTGGTGCAAAAATTGACATGCCTGAGTCTGTAGGCTCAGGTGCATTCTGTGCAATTCGCGCACCTTATCACAGCGTTATTAGCGTACCTTCACATCATCACCATTCTCCGAGTGAGATGCTCCGAGTAGTTCACTCGGCGTCCCCTCGCTCCGCACGCTATCTAGTCGCCAAACGATGGCGATCATCGCCCTACAGGGCGATGAGATCAGCGCCCCGCACATACGTGTTGCCAGCACCGCCACGCATGGTGATGATCTTCCATTCCTCAGTGTTGGAAGGACGTCGCGGGTGCGATCATCGCCCCAAATGTGGCGACGAGTTGTGCAGGCAGCTGATCTCACCGCCATGACACTTTACTACGGGCCTTGATGAAGGCCGAAGAACGGATTTTGCATGTTACGCAGAGGGCAATGGAAAGACAGATGCTGGGAATAGGTAGGATGCAGCACAGAAGTAAGAAGAAATAAGAGATATCAGTCAACTCCACGATATCGTCAACTTGCTTTACAAGAGGAGAAAGGCGTGGGCAGGGCATGTCGCCAGAATGAACGACAATCGTTGGACGGTTCGAATTCTGCCTTGGTACCCACGAACAGTAAAACGTCCAACTGGGAGACCACCCCTGCGATGGATAGACCCGTGTAAATCGGAAGAACGTGAACGCGACTTGCGCAAGACAGAGAAAAATGGCATGGTTGCGAACTGCGCCCGCAATGGACGAAAAACAGTTCGACGTAAACAACGTAAACAACTGTAGACCGAAGTCAAATTTGCAGTTGTGATGACACTTCTTGAAGAAGCTCTCATACTGCAAGAAATAAATCAGTATTACGAGTTCTGGGAGCAGGGGGAGGGGCGGGAATTGTGCCCGTAAGACAACCAATTGCTCCTACAAATTAAAGGGATTATATTGTCTGCCGAGGTCAAAGCTCATTGAAGTTTAGGGAAAAATTAACTCAAAAAAAGAGGGCAGCATTTCGTTCAGGTCAGCCTCGTATAATATTTGGTAATGATTAAGAGAGGATAAAGTGGTCGGCATTAATCAATCCCGGTTTGTGGGATGCACCACGCATTCGGCTTCATCTGAACATCGCGGAGGCACTGAATGGGTGCGTATGTGCGCTATACAGTGACTCGCGGGAGAGGAGGGGGGCATCCGATGTTCTGAGTCAGTGCTTCATCCTCCCAGACTCCTCTGGTACCAATTTACCAACGCCGGAGGGATGGAAGGCTTGGTTGGCCTCGGGCGGGATCGAACCAGCAATTATGCGAACGAACAGGAGGTCTCTTATCATTGCTATTCGTGCCCTCAATTAACGCCATGGATCTCCCTCATAAGAGGGATCCCATACGATTGGTCGCCAGGCGACATGGCGCTTCTCCAGTTAGCTGGTAGGGGGCTAATCGTGGACCAAACGCGACCTTGTACCTGCCCTGGAACGCGGGTGGATTAAGGGTTCGGCCTCCATGTCTCTGTAGTGTCGGAACGATCCATGCCTTCTGTGAGCGCTTGGATATGTTCATGCATGCGCGCGTGAATTTGCTTGCGTGTTTGCAGATCGCATCCTGCACACCTATCCGACCAAAAGCCCTGCATCAAAGTGACTGGAAGGTACAATGGAATCGGTTCGGAGTCGCCTCCGACGACTAAACGTCGGCGTCCACTTCCTGGTATCCCGGCTAATTTTCCGGTGAAACCTTACCCCAGTCTCCCACTGGGAATAGATCCTAGCAAGCTATTTGCTGCCTAAAACTAGAGGGAATAGGATGAGTGTCTGTACCGTCAACGCGCGCGCACTTGTATCGGAAGCCTTCATCAGGGATCTGATGATGCAGATCCTCGATGAAGGCCTCCGGTGCAAGTGTGCGTCATTGGACTGAAAGAGGATCGATTCGTTCGAACAGCTAATGTTCCGAGTCGGACGTTTGCAACTAAAAAGATGTGGATCAATGCCGGGCTTGACAATCTTCGTTGCCTAAGGTCCAACATCCAGCTACGACGATGAGGAGATCGAGGCCTTTTATATGAGCTTGGAGAAGTTCTACAAGGAAGACCACACATTCTATAAGGTCATCGTTGGCGACTTCAATGCCAAGATTGGCCCTAGGAGAAAGCCTGAGGAACTTCACATCGGTACCCGGGCCTACACTGAAACGAACAAGGAGAAAGGCTGTCTGAGTTCATCATGGCGACGAAGACCATCCATGGTAACACACAATTTCAGAAACCAACCTCCCTTCGGTGATGAGTATCATAACGAAATTAACCACATCATCGTCAATCGAATCTTTGGCCTGACCAACGTCGATGTTGTACCGAAGTTCTACACCGGATCAGAACATCGCCTCCTTCGAGCAAGATCCTTCTTCTCACGCAAAGGAGAGAAAGCCGCAAAATTCAAGAAATGGAGTACCAAGCTCGTCATCAATTAGTATGGGGAGGGTTGAAAACTTTTCGGAACGACAATGAAGATGAAATAAATCCGTTTCAACAGATACTTTATTTTTCAACATAATCTCCTCGAAGTTCATTGCACTTGGTCCAACGTTTCTCAAGCTTCTCGATTCCTTGCCGAAAGTGACTTTCCTCGAGGTCCTCGAAGTAACCGTTCGCAGCTTCAATCACCTCCTTGTTTGATCGAAATCTTCTTCCAGCAGGAAGATTTTCAAATTGGGGAATAGGTGAAAATCTGACGGTGCCAAATCAGGCGAATACGCTGGCTGGGGAAGGATTCTGAACCTCAATTCTGCCAGTTTTTGTTGAGCGACGGCGCTTGAGTGCGCTGGAGCAATTTCGTGCAGGAACAGCACCTTTTTCTTGAGCATTCCTGGGCGCTTTTCTTCAACTGCTACCTTTAATTTCTCCTTAAGTGATGCGTAGTATTGCCCCGTAACAGTCTTCCCTTCTCGGAGATAATCGACCAACAAAATTCCCTTCGCATCCCAAAAAAAAAAAAACGACGCCATAACTTTTCTAGCTGAGTGAATGGTCCTTGCCTTCTTTGGGATCGATTCTCTGTTTCCAGTCCACTGCTTTGACTGTCTTTTTGTTTCTGGCGTGTAGTGGTGGACCCATGTTTCATCCATAGTTATCAACCTGCTTTTGAAATCCGTGGGATCCTTCTTAAAAATTTCCAAACATTCGGCTGAGGTTCGGGCGCGAATGCCTTTTTTCTCCGGACTAAGCAAATGCGGCACCCATCTTGCGGAGAGTTTTTTGAGGCCCAGCTCACTGTGCAAAATATGGATCACCCGTTCATGAGAGATCCCCAGAGCTTCCACAATTTCATGCACTTTCACTCGGCGGTCATCCAACCATATCCTGGACTTTGTAATTTCTGGGGTGGTAGCTGTTTTTGGGCGGCCAGAACGTGATTCGTCTTCACTCCTTGTACGGCCACGCTTGAATTCCGAAACCCAGAAACTCACAGTGGAAAATGAAGGTGACGACTCTCCAAGAACAGCATCCAAGCGAGACTTGATTTCCGTTGCTGTTTTTCCCTCCAGCTGGAAGAACTTGATGCCCGCTCGAACTTCGTGCTTATCCATAATTGAGGACATCCGAAGTTGCATGAGTTTAACGAGTTGTCATGAACAGGCTTTTCTTCACAGCAACTTGGCATTCCTAGTCAATTCATGCAAAGACTTACTCAACACAGTAACGTGAAAATTTTTGGAAAAGAACAATTCCTTTAAACTTTTCAACCCTACCTCGTACCTCTTCACTTCTTCAGCTGGCTTTTGGGAAAATACCTTTGTCGACAACATCGATGAAGGGTGGGATCGGTTCGCTCAGCATCTCCGCGACAGCGCAAAGAGCGCTGAGGGTTCAAGTTCCATCAAGAGACGATTTCTTACGAAACCCTCGAGCTGATACGCCAGTGTGGAGCCGCGAGACGGATATGTCATCCCATCGGTTCTCTCTTCCGAAATCTAGAAAAAACCTGGGCGTTACGCAACCGGGATGAGAACGGTCAGCGTCGTCGAGCGCTTATGATAGGGTGATGCTAGAAGTAACTCGCCTCACGCAAGTAAGGGCCGGGATTACGGAGCTCCACCCTACGTCAACAGTAGAAGATCAGAGACGCTGCCGCTTATGCCAGGTTAAGTAAGATCAGATGGGCCAGACACACGATGCTTCTTAACGACAACCATTGGACAAGAGCCGACATCGACTGGACTCCACTGAACGTCAACCGCACAAGAGGAAGATCAGCGACTCGGTGGTCAGACTTCTTCACGATGCCCTTCAAAGAAAGGTACGATGTGCTCCGTGTCCCTCGAACGGACAAAATTCACTGCACAACTCTGGCTCGTGAGAGGGACAAATAAAAGGATTGCTGATGTCTGCTCGGTATACCCGAAGATCAACGGGAGACAAGGTGTTCATCGTTAGTGTAATGTATCATGAACCCTCTAAATGGTCGCGACAATGCTTTCGCTGTGAAGTATGCCTATGCCGTGGGCCTGAGAAGTATAATATTTAGGACATCCTTTTTCATTAGCCTGGGATTGGTGCCGATCAAACAGCAGAAGCGACACCATCGATACAACTTTCTGCAAGTGGTGCAATAAAACAAAATACATTTAAGAAAGTCAGTTCAAAATTACTTTACCTAGTGAAGAGATTGCAGCCTCTCTCCTGAGAGCGCGGAAAAGCGATTCACAAAAAGGAAATACCGCATCGAATAGAACAATCATTATACACACGATAGCGGCAACGAACAGGGTAATGGCTCGAATGTCATCCGAAGCATCACTGAAATTTCACGGGTATATCTGCGTTGAAGCGATCTGTCAACTTGCATACGTATCGAGTTAAGAGCGTCCGGCCTCACATTTAATTGGGCCGAATTGGGTATACTTACAGCGATTTAAGCGCTGTGGCTGTTTTTTAAATGAAGGACAAAGTCGCTGTGACTAACAACTGCTTTTTTGAGTTTCGGCACTTCTAAATACCGAAAGGCACGCCTGCAAGTGATTCAGCACGAAACGCTTCCTTGCCTTCTGCACAAACTATAAAGGAAAGGTCTTGGACAGTAGTGTCACCCATTACCCTGAGAACGGCACCGCTGGTTCACCATCAGCGACGAGACCACGTCTACTCAAAACTTTCTCTTTCACATTGCTTGAACCGCCAATAGAAAGGGTAGGGGCAAATGTCTATTAGGATTGTACATACTGGAAATGCCACAGGTGTTGTATCAAAAGGGTCTTATGAAGTAATAAGAAACGATTAGTCAAACTGAGCATTAAGAAGTGGGTACGTCACAGTTCAGGTAATGTGGGGTGATAACTAGCTAAGATGTAATGCATTTGAGGTATTATGTTCAGAGAGGCGACGACCAAGGACGATAAAAGGCTTGCAGAAAGACTACTCTCACTTTGAGCAGCGCGACAGGGACCACTGAGGACGAGAAGGCTTGATTGGAGCAGATATTCTGTAGGCTTCGATTTTGAGAAGGTTGAACTTCATAGATAGGAAGCATCTAAGGAGTTACTAGAACTATTTGGAAAACTAACCCAAATTTATGTACCTGTACCGCGTATATATGCGCGATGACCAGGCTTTGACTCTTTGAAGGACCTCGAAGGACTCTTATGAGGTCAACACTTCATGGGTTGCCCTCAGATATGCGTGCAAGAAGAGCTCTAAGGTTTACATATGACTCCTCGAAAAATCTCCCAAGTCTTGAAAAAAATTAAAAAATTGCATGCACAATAAGTGGTCTAGCTCATGCCGGGAGACCTAAAGTCTTCTTCACAAACGTCTTGCAGAGTACAGAAATTGGATTGGTTCTTCAGATGCTCCTAGTAGCCCCTAAAACGTTTCCACTTGGCGAATTTCGAGTCAATCCAGTCAATCCATAAAATTTGAACTTGTTAGGAGTCATTTGACTCCTTCCCCAAACTAGAAAACCCCTGTTTGAAGTTCGCTTTTCCGCAAAATGCGAACAAGAACGAACGAGCTAACAATGTCACCTATTTATGAAGCTTCCGCACTGCCTATTCTCTTCTTCTCTCTTCGGTTTTTTTTTTTCAAGATTCCTTGCTCGCTTCTCATCCTTCTACCAATAACCACTATCGTTTCACTCAAAGCTCCGAAATCCATTTAGGTCTCGGACATGATGACCTCAATAGATGTTTGAGCGCATGGAGCACAATTGATCATCGATACTAACGACCTCCTCCTTTTTTCAATCGGGTAAAAAAGCGAGAAGAAAAACTTACACAGCACAGTTTAGAACTACCATCCTGTCGAGGATCTGAGCATTAAATGAATTTGACCAATGTTCAATTTATAGTGGAAGTGTGCGTTACCACGTGTGTACATCAATACGATGAAGTCTCATTCGCAGCTCTAACGCAGCTCCTGTACCTCTGTAGCCTCATGGCTATTCACGAAGGACGGGCGATCCATTCATTTAGAGTGTATATGGATACCGTGTTGACCTGTTTTGCACGGATGGATGCGTATATGTACAGGGTGCGTGAAAAATATTGACTGCTTGAGATGGCTCGTGAAAACCCCAGTATTTGGAGTAAGTGTTATGAGTTTCTTCATAATACACAGAAAACAATGTAATGAACAATATCAGACTATGTCCGTCCAATTTTATCTACATCCTTGAAACCAGCTCTACGGAAAACACTAGGTAAGACGTAAGTGATGCGCCGGAAGGAAAGTCGTCAATTTAATTTTTTGTTTCCTCTGAACAATCCATTCGAAAGCCCATCCTGTGGCGGGGTGCAGCACATGCATGCTCCTTCAAAGCGCCCAACTGGTGTGATCCAACGGTTTGAAATTGGAGGAGTACGGTGGTCACTATCTTGGAATTGAAGGGCTGACGAATGGTTTGTAGCACAAAACCCCTTGGCTGTCTTTATGTTGTAAGTTGCAGAAAAATTTTCTCAGAAAAGGAATGACCCACTTCCTATCCGATAATTGGTCCTATTGACAGTACGGATCCGCTGAGCATCATTTTTCGTCTATGTGGTGATTTTGGCGCTAGAACCAAAGGAAATGACAGGAAGCTCCTCTGCGCCGTTAACAAATAGGGAAACAAGGTTAAATCATCGCACAGACAGGAGCACCTGGTACTTTTCATTAGTGGATTTGTGGGATGCTTAACATATGCTATTTGCTAGCACTGTTCCGATTCCACAAAAGCTTCTCAAAAAGAAATCTGAATCAATTCAAATATGACTACTTGCATCGCAGTAGTGAGGCCTTTTCCCATCTTGTCTGTTGCAGAGTAGCAAAAACAGAGAGAACGGATTGAATACATATGTGTCTTAGTTTCATATTGTTCTCGGGATTCTAGGCTATAGAACGGTCACACTTGGTCTTCCATCCAATTTCGATATTCTATATAATTTGAGTGTCACAGAAGGCGGTCAATACTTTTTACGCACCCTGTACATCTCATACAAGGCCGACGGTTATGCAGCTAGTGAAAAAGAAAGGAGAAATTTCCAAACGACAGCAAAAATGTGTAACAAATTGAAAAGTCATGAGTTGTTCTCTTTAACCACTCAGTATATGGGTGACTGTTAGTCTGTGGGTGCAGACGTTAAATTACCATGGTCTCGTTTATTGACTGGATCGGTATGACAACCAGTGACGCAACATCTAGGTCAAAGCAATACACTTCAATGGTTTGATGTAATTCAGGACAATCTCTTTCTGAAAGTGATCCAATTCATGCTTCGATAGCCCTAAATGGAAACTGTACATCATCTGTTTCGTGGAGCTCCGGTAGAACTCCGGAATCTAGGTGTTTATACAGTGCGTTTCATAATTACAGGACATCACCAACTCCCCCCCCCCCCCCCCGGTTCTTCCGTAGAGCGCGAAATTTTCCTTTAGTATTAGGGTGAGTCATAAGTTTTAGGAATTTTTCCTTTGGATTTTCTTGGAAGTCCAAAGCGCAAAAACTTATGAAAGTTAGGAGCGACATTTATGAATAAACTTCGCTTTACAACACAACGGGCTTGTTCTTGCTCTACACTTAAAAGCAATGCTTTTTTGAATTCAAAAAGGCAGAGAAATTGCGTTTCTGACCAAGTTCGGTCTTTGTGGTTTTTCTCTTAGGCTAGTGCTCGAAACCAAATGTCACACACCACTACTGTTCAGAGGTATTTTACCCACATATAGGTTGTGTGAGATCCCTCGGCTATCAATATTTTCGATATTTTCTGCAGGCCTGATCATAAAGTGTTGGAGGGAAGCGGTCTTCTGCAAAAGAATTTGGTCGCGATTTGGCATCTTACGTCAGGGATGGAACCTCTTCTTCCTCCTGTGTTTCGCATGAGTGATCTTCCTTCAGAAAAGCAGGCAATCGGATATGTTCAGCATGGCTGAGAAATAAACGAGTGAATGAGAGAAATGAACTGAAATGCGAGTCGGCTGCTTATTTTGTGTTGTAAAACCGAGCACAGTATGATTCTGACAATCCCCCTCTAGGCATTTATTGCCGTACCCTCCAGGGTCACAGCGGTTCATTCTTCATAAAAATTGCAAGCTCCTATCTTTCGAGAAACGCAAATGAAAAATTCCTAAAACTTATGACTCACCCTAATACTATTGTAATCCGTACCTAACAATAAATAACCCTGGCATCCTATTATATTTCTGAGCACATGGTGGCAAATCTTGTTTTTTTTTAACTTCATCGTTTTTGACCAGCTCGCGGTCGTGGCACATCTTCAAGCACTAACATTATTACTTACTTATTGATTTATTAGCTGCACAGCCAAAATTACGAAGTTCTTGTAATTTGTTGAACTTCTGTGGACCGTACTGATTCCCCACAGTGTGCCATTCTCGCTCCTTTTGAGGAATATGAAGAAATCCGCATCGATAGCGCGTCGCTCATCAGTGACCGCGCATCTCAATTTTTCATACGCTCATTGGTGACGAGGGCACACTCAAAATTGGTTGACAAGGATGTGGTCCTACTTTATTTCCAAACAGTTAGTACTGGTCACACTGGGCTGCTCCAGTGGCTTTGCTACTTGGTGACCTAAGAAGGCAACTCGCCCAACCTCTGGGTACGTTCGCATTTTCTTCTTAAAACTTATCGAACCGTTCCTCAAAATGGTAAAAATTACTTACAGGCACTTTCTGATGTCCGATTGTCAAAACGGCTTCCAGCCTCTGCTTGCTCAGGGCTGCCTTTGACCAGATACGCGCCCAAAAATGTGACGTTACTCTCGCAAAACTTCCTCATGCGTATGGTCTTCAAGCTTTTCTATTATTAGGCAAATATATAGCTCTTCTGATCGCTATCATGGACATGTAACCACCGAACTCATGACTGATCACAGTACGTGTAGAAAAATCTGGATACTTCCTCGACTGTACTCACTACATTCGATGAGTCGTTCTCCCTTTTACGAGAAGTAGAGAGTTGCACAGGCAAAGACTGGAGTCTGATTTGACAGCGTCGGACATCAGAGAGTGTCTCTAAAATCCAATTTTTGGGCAAGCGCTTCCCTGACTTTGAAAAGCTGTTCCGGGAACACCCCCAATCTGCGGCGAGTTTTGCCTCCTTGGATCACCGGTGAACCGCGCGGTGATCAACTGGTTAAACTCTGCTGATCACACATCCCTCCCACCGTGCTCCTACTGGAATCGCTGCCATTTGGCGGTCACTGGATGCCTGTGCGCGCAGTCATTTCCTTGTTGCAAACAAAGGAGACCCATGAAAAGCTTGAAGTCATGTGCTATTGTCCTTCGCAGGGACTGGCGCGTGCATAGTATTCGGATGTCCTTCGACAGGTCATAAAGTGCGTCGTCGTGTCGCTCGCGACGGGTGCGACTTTCGCTTCCGAGCTGTGGTCTTGTCAAACGATTTTCTGCGAACACCATAAAATACGGTACGAAGTAATGCACAGAAAGTCAACGACCGATCAGTGAGTTAGTGCGACTTTGATCTCCGCAGGAGTTACGGTAGTACACAGCATTAACAGTTTTACGTTGTAAATCGTTCAATCGTTTACAACCGTTCACACGACGTCATACCTAGGAGATGGAAGTTTCAATCACTCGCAATAAGTAGGAGATGGAAGGTGGAAATTCAAACTTCCAAGGAAACGCAGAAGATACCGTAATTCCTTGGAATTACCATTTATAGTTACCATTTAAAGCTTCTCAGATTCAGAAGAGTTATAGAGTCATTGTGTAGTTTTTCTAGCGAGTGTGTTATAAAACCGTTTAAATACGTGCAAAATATCTCCAACATTTTTTTTTCTAGCAAACTCCATGTCCTCTTATCATGAAACCTTGGCATTTTCTCGGACTATTTATATCTTCAGTGTTCTTTCTGCCATGCAGGTTCTTATGGGAACATCTTTGTTGGCCGACACATGACATAACATGTGCAAGTCAGAGGAGGTGTTTGTTGGGTTAGAGCGCAGATTCAAGAAAATTGGTCCACGTTCAGGCTTTGAAAACGACTTTCTGTCGAAACGTCGGCCAACAGAGGTGTTCCTGTAACAACCTGTATGGCAGAAAGAACATTGGAGATCTCCAACATTGTTTCTTTTTTTTTTTTCTTCGACAGAGGGTTAACCGCAGGAGTTCCTCAGGAAACCTAGGAATCATGCATTGCACGAGATTGAAAGATGCAAATCCCACTATTGAGACGTGTGTGCTCGTGCTGAACAGGGTTTTTTAAACCAATAATTCTATACCAGCAATGGTCTAATCCACGCAAAACCCATGCATATCCGTTCAGAATCCATGTGGTGCTATGCAGAGCCCACGAAAATCCCACGATTTTCTCAGTCTTATGCACGGGTTCTGCATGGATATGCATGGGTTCTGTAAGGAGTTGACTATTACTGGTACAGGGTCTTAATAGTGGGATTTGCATCTTTCAATCTCATAGAAAACACGGTTTCTAGGTTTCTTCAAGTCCATAGATGGTTCCATTGAATATGAATCACTTCTCCAAGTTCCAAATGCGTAGCTGTTTCGATTGAGATGCAACATGTCAGTGTTATGTAGCATAGTGCTAAGCTACTCAAAATTGCTTCTAAACTAATGCTGGAGGTACTTGTACATGTCTACTAAAGTCCTGGAAGTACATATGCAACTAATTAACCCCAATGGAACTACACTGCAATTCTGGCGCCCTGTCGAGGATACAGCGTTGCGAGCTTGGGGAAGTTACAGCTGGTTCGTAAGAGACCCCCACAAAGTACTCAACAGAGCCCTTCATTGAATCTGAATATGTTCATTAATGAAGCTGTTTTTTTTTTGTTGTGAGACTGGCTAAGGAAGCAGGTCAGAAGAGTGAGCCAAAATTACACTAAGAAAGATGAGAGCCGCAAGGAACTTAATCCCAAAAAGGTTGGCCGTATTTTCAAATATTTTCAAGATTTCATACATTGCTTTATAGCAGCTCTTCGTACATTGCTTTCCAGCAGCTCTTCGAGGTGTCTTCCTCAACGATTTCAGACCAAGTGAGGCTTTGAGAGAGCTTTCACTTTAAAAATTTTACAAGGGAACTATTCTAGTACACCGAGGTTGAGGAAATGGGCGGATATTTCCCGGAACCAAAGAAATCTTCGTGTATTCTCGGCTTTCTTGTGAATAGTATCATGTACTGAATTTCATGTGTGTCACAAGGGTTATTTTCCTACTCTGTAGGTCTTCCACTGATTGCTAAGAACAATTTCTGGGTTAGCGTTAGATGTTCATAAGCGCCTTGCTTCAGAACACATTTCTGCAGAAATGAGTGTCACCGTAGCGATGGAGGTGCACATCCACGAGTTGTGAAAAATTTCTCAATGTCATGATTACACATTGAAAATCAATAGGAGAGGTAGAAATACAAATGTGAAAACTAATCTGAAAAAAAGGAAGCAAACAGGCAAGACAGAAGGGCAGAGGATAGCAAGCTTTGACCGTAGATTTCCCCCAAGAGGTAGTCAAAATATGTATGTACAACTATCTCCATATTAAGCGCGCTGCAGACCAGAACCATTCCGAAGGGTTTCTCTATACTAAGAACTTCATTAAAATCCGAAACCGTCGTATTTGTTATCCTGCCTCAAGGTTCATCCCACTCCCACCAGTTCTGTTCTACAAAGTGAGTTGTATCCTTAGCAACTACGCATATGCAACTCGAAAATTTTGAGCAGCTATCACTGTGCAATACGATTTTTCGTCAAGCTGATTCATTTCAAAGAAAAAACTCTAAATGCAAAACAGCGCTGCGGAAAGCTTGCTTACACTGAATGGTGAGTGAACGCAAAGATCCAAAAGTTCTCAAACAGTGAAGCCATAAAAAATAACAGGTTTTGTGGTGAAGTGATGTCATTTAGACATCAGTTCTTCCGTATAGGTTCGACATGAAGGTTGGAAGTATAAATCACGGCAAATGGGCAGTTGCTTAGACGTTTAGCGGGCAGGGTTCAGAGATGAGTAAACTTATACAAGTATACAGTTACTAGAATGGTGATGGGATCGGTGTTCCTTACTCCTTTAGGTAAAATCGTGTTGGGAAAAAAATCTGAAAGAATAACATCATAACTATCCCGATGTTTGGCACCTTGAGTGTAAACAATAAATGAATAAGTAAAGCGTTATATGTGCGAACGATGCATGTGTGGAAGAAGGTTAAATTTCAATTTCTTCTAGAGATCTAATTCCTACAATAGCTGATTTTTCTTCCTATAATAGCTTTTGATTCCATAATAGGTTTTTTGGACGGGTTTACAGAGTGTTCGAAGATGGAAGGATCAAGATTCTTTGCCTAGTAAAGTCTGGATGCGGAGATCCTCGAAAATTTAACCCCAATACCAATGCAAAATCTCCGTTCACGGAGATTAAATGGCAGGAAAACACTAACCAGAGCGCCACGAAGCCTACTGTGTCGTGGGGTGCCGCACATGATGTTCATGCGGGTGAGCTGCTGTTATATGTATGTGGTATGTAAACTAGCTAGTTCGCGATGACATCACCAGCCTTGAGGTTAAACCCCCCCCCCCCCCCAACTGTCTGGCTCAGGAAAACGACTAAGGCTTTAATTAAGCAGCGTCAGATGAGAAGAAGAAAGTATAGGGTTACAATAGAATAGCGTTTTCTTGTCAACCGTAGCACTCACCTTTACTCAGAAATCTTCCATCATTACCATCTTGTGACTTACTAGCTTCAATTCTGCTTAGTTTACTGGGCAGTATTTCTATTACGTGTTGCACGTGAAAAGATAGAAAGGATGAAGAATAAAGCAACAAATCAGTGTAGGGGTCACGATGGACGATGCGTCTTCCTTAAAAAGGAAAGCACATGTGATTTTTTAAACTACACCTATTGAGCTAGGTCTCGTGAATCACTTCCGGTGCTGGTTTTCGTCTTTTGTTCATGTGCTGGCGAAAATAGTGTTTACTGTCTAAATTTACTGAGTTGTGGTCGTGACCGGTCGACTACAGCACTCGCGTGAAACGATCGTCACCAACCGCCAGTTGACCCGCCCACCTCATTTCATCGAACTATAAAAACCTGAGGTGCTTCGGGTACAAGCAGGAAATTCTTGAGTCACTGCCTAAGTCTTCTAGAATGCCTGTTTTCTAAGTATGATCAAGTCCTTGTTCATTCATTTGCTCCTACATGTTGCTCAATCCTATAAAAATACGGTACTCTCCCTACAGTGTCTCGATGATTCTGTTTGGCCTCCATTCCATTAAATTTTATCTTTTAAGCTTCTATTTGAGCCTTTCTTGAAGCATAAAGAATTGCAATGCCCTACGACTTATAACCACCCTATGACAACATTTCATTAGTGAGTTGCATATCCGAGTAAGATAATGATTTCAATCCTTCTTACCTCGAATGGAGAAGATTGTACGTATTCAAAAAAATGCTCTGGAGTCCTCTTGTGCTTCGATCACTTCTAATGGAAAGATGCATGCAGTAGACCTCCCTCAGCTCCCCAATTCCCTTCTTCACGCCTCAAGAAACTAAGACTTTACCTACCATTAACTTACTTTGTAACTGGTCCAGGTAGGTATCTAGACATTTTTCTCGACAAGCTTGGATATGCCCACTCTTTCCTTTTTACCGTGTGCATACTGTCCAGGTTCCTAGTCATCTCTAGCGTTTCTTTTCTTTTTCTTGCTGCTCACATCCCAACTTTCTACGCAACTGCTATTAGTTGTGCACTCTCAGCGGCCCAACGGAGGAATCATCTCCTTTAAGGAAGTTTCTTTTCCAGAAATGCTCGACGTACTCTACGATCCCGCATGGACTTCACAGTTCTACTGGCTACTGATTGTGGCCTTTGTGTTCGCCTTTTCTGTTTCATTTGGTAAGAATTGAGTAGTTTTGGCAGTGCGTACCTCTTTCATTCCCCGTAGAGGACACTAACCACGACATAGAAAACCTGGAAAAGAACCGGGAAATAATACAATTCACGACAATTCCCACCTTCCTCTGATTTATGTTTGCTGTTTATGTCGAAATTCTCAGAAAATTCATCGGAGTTCTTTCTGGGAACGTGAGGAACTTGTCTGGTAGTCAGCGGACGAAATTAAAGCATATTCCGCCATCTCCCTCCGGAAGAGCGCGATTTTCGCGATGTTCGGTTGGAATCTACCGAGAGCCGCTAGCATTACCCAAGTGAACAACTTGCCTTAATGTTTCCCATTTGCCTTAACGTCATAATCCAAAAGAACAGAATCATTAGCGTGAATAGTGCTTCTAATCCATACCTTTAAGGAATGGGAGCGAACGACTCGTGCAACGATTGGGGCCCTGCAGTTGGCGCCGGAACTGTGAAGTTGTGGCAGGCGTACATTCTTTGTGGTATCTTCAACACCATTGGTGCCATACTTTTAGGTGAGCCCTTATACCTAGTAGATCTCAAAAAAAATGTTAAATTAACAGATCATCATAATAAGGAGAGTAAAGTAGTTCTATAGAAGCTTTACTCCTTCTCGCACCTGCCCTAAACCTAATCTATGTACGTAGTGTGGGCATCTTTGATAGTGGCATAAATATTATACTATGCTACTCATACCAGAGCTATAAGATGAACTGCAGATCTGGAAGCCCACGAGATTTTGAATAACTCCCTAAATCCCGAGATGCTGGCTACGGGCTGTTCCAAAAGAGGCGAAATTTGATTTGTGTCTAGCGTTTGCAACTCTCTCCGAGTACGGCACTCTTTTCCAAGTTTATTCCTCCGTGATGCCTCTCCAACTCTCTTCCCTGATGGAGTAGACTGTACCAGAGTTTGAAATTCCGTGGATCGCCTTATGTGAATACCGGAAATGTCGGGAGCCGGTCTTGTTTATGCTCGTCGTCTAGCCTTGTTTTACAGCGTACGGGTATGTCGATGTCGATGCACACAATCGGATCAGCTCATAGATCCTCCCATTATCAAACTCTCTCACTCTGGAATCCAAAATGCTTATTCGGCTATACCAACCTGGTGTGTTCAAGAATGAACCCCTTCTGGTCGATGAGCACCTCAAACTTGCATGACCGGTCATTTGTGAATGAAAAACAGTAGTGAGAACAACGAAACAACAACTTCCTGGCTGCGTGTCCGGCGTCTGTATAGACACCTATGACCTTTCAGACTGCAAATTTTGGTAATGTGAGAAATAAGAAGTAAAAGTTCCAGCTACTCCACCACCGCAGCTGTTCCCGTATGTGGAAGTTGTCACTCTCGATCACTATCGAGGATGTTCCTAAATATCTTCAAACGTATTGGCACAGAGGTTTTTTCTATGTCGGGGCTAGGCCTAGGGAGCCGACATATTCTGGAGCTAACAGATGTCTCTGCAATACTACATCCTAAATTTTAACCCCAATTTTAGCGGTGAACAATTTATTTTAAAAAAAACCTACTTCCCAGGGCAAAGAACGACAGTCCTACGTATATAGCAAAAATCAGATAACGAAATTTTGAACTCACCATTTGGGTGCATAAAAAAACATGAACAAAAAAGCATGCATGCAGGCACGGTTTAGGAAACTGTTTTCGCGCCCACAGCTTAGTAGATTACCCTCCAAATTGGTCTGACCGGTCGGACACCCCCCCCCCCCCCCGCGCACATCACGTGCTTCCTCCGTGCCTGTCATAGTTCAAAAACGAGATTGCAACGGAAAACACTAGTGTTATTGCACTTATCTTAAGTTTAGTCAGGAGCTCAGTTCCTTGGTAACTGTAAAGGGGATCACGGTTCGCGGGAATGTCTTCACTTCCCCGACCTCTCAAACTGTATGAATGTCTTCCAGACAAATTTTGAAGTGATTTGTGCGTGGAACTCTCCTCATACAGCAACAGAAAGTGGTAAGAGTAAAGTATGTAGTAGAATCAATTTCATTTTCCTGAGAAATTCACCCACCCTGGATCAGCTGACTCGCAGAATGATACTCTGAACCGTTCATGACTCTTTTCCGCCCTCCTCTCTTTCATACTCATGATTACTCTCTTGGCTGGACCACGTGACCAAGAAAGGATGAACATGAAACAAGTTTAATGTTTAGTGGACGATGACTCACTTCTCCGTGAAGCATGTCACAGCCAAAAATAGCTGATACGCTGTTTTCAGGCTACAAGGTCACGGAGACCCTTCGCTCCGGCATAGTCGAAGTCGAGGTGTTTGACGTGTACTCGGCATTCAACCACACTACTGGAAAATATGAAGTGGTCCCGTATTGCGACGGAGCTATCGCGACAGGTGGGTCGTTTGTCTTCTGGAGAAGCATGAACATCAAATTTCTCATCGGCTATCGCAATAGCCTCTTTTTTTTGACTAATTTGTTTGGAGACAGAAGTTAGAATTTCCATCAATGACGCTCATACTAGAACCATAAATAACCGTAGGTCTGTGTAACATATGCCCTGTATTATTGTGCAACAGATAACATGGTCGAGAGAAAAACACTATTAAACTTAGATAAGCTTTAATCGCCTCATGTTTCAGGAGGATTCGCTCCTCCAACGCTGCTAAACGGTACTGCTGAAGTGGATTGCGCCAAATACACTGCTGCAGAGTTCATGGTTGGCCAGGTAACTGCTCATTTTCCTCTAACACTTTAGTCCTACATATTTGGCCGCTGCCATACTTCTCAAGTAGCGCTATCAGTCGCGACGGCGACGCGACACATAATTGGTGCGTACTGATTAGGGAGACGCGTCGCTGGCGCTGTTGCCGTGTCGCCGCTGTCGTCGGCCTACAACAGAATCGTACCAAAAAAATGTTACCATCGCTCAGCAGTAGAAACCCCTGTACTCTCAGGGATAGTAGCAGCAACATTCCCTTTACTTACAATCCGGCCTGCGTCATTTTAACATTCTTAAACACATGGAAATCTAGGAGAGAGGATCCGCTCACACGCGTTGCATAACCCGTGACGTGGCACTGTGATTGTCTGCGCATCTTTACATTTCGTCGATATTACTGTTCTTATCCGCGACCAACCCTCCCGATTCATGTCTAGGCCTGTACAGACAGGTGCTACGGCGCATGCGAACGTGTCCACACTGGTGTCCCTATATCTTAACTTCTACCTCAACGAATAGCCCTAAGGATGAAATTGACAAAGAAAATAGGAAATCATGGCATTGCCAGATTTGCCTGTGCATGGCCCTGAATCTAGAGTCAAATATTTTTAGACAGGCGCAATGGCAGGAGTGGCTGCGTTCATGATCGTCTCGTCAGTGTACAAAATCCCCGTCTCAGCCACACACGCCATTGTTGGCGCTTCTCTTGCATCTTCGCTCTACCTACGAGGAAACGTCGGCATTAAATGGACCGAAATTGGGGGAATCGGTGGGTGTTCAAGTGTAGAGCGACATGACCTTTTATGAGCATCATACATTGATGGCTGTTTCAGTGATGTCGTGGTTCATTTCCCCGTTGATCGCCGGTTTCTTCGCGTCTGCCTTCTACCTGATCATCAAGTACTCTGTCCTGCTGAGGAAGGACACTTTCAAATGGGCTTTGGTCATGTGTCCTGTATTCATGTGTTTCACAATCATTGTCAATTTGTTCGCATGCATCTTCGACGGCTCCAAATGTGGGTTTTTCTAATTTTTGCCTTAAAACTTAGTCAATTACATTTGCTTTATTCCTGCAGCTATTTTGACGTTTCCTATTATTGAAGAATTCGTAAATTCTTGATTATAGATCTCGGATTCGATCGCCTGAGCTGGTGGCAAGCAGGACTAATTTCAATCGCCACAGGACTTGTTGCCATGTTCCTGCTGTCCTGTCCTCTGAAGGTAGAGCCCCAGTCAAATCGATAAAAACCTTAGGCTGAGGCTATACCTATCGTGGCGTACAGCACTCTGTAAACGTTAATCTTTCAGAGTTGGCTTCGAAACAGAGCACATCGTCTTTTTGATGAGGAACAAGCGAAAATTCAAAGAAAAATGGAAAAGGGCAATTTCAGTGAGTCAGCACAGACGGAATCTCCAAGATTCTAGGGAATAATGTGGAAATTTTCAGAGCATAGCAAAGTCACTGACATGCACACTCCAACAATCAATATGGAGAAGATCCGAGATCTCCCTTGGTACAAGTACCTTTACACTGCAGTTCCTGAAGACAGACTCACCACGAAGGTGAGCTGGCATTGCCTCATTCAAGGCTGTAGAGTTCTGACCAAACTGCTGTAAGGGCATTTATACTTCTGTCGCTGGAGACAAGCGTACTTTGAGGGCTTTGCGAAGACTACCTACAAAAATTGCAAAAGTGAAAAACAAACCTAGGAAAAGACATTGCCGCTTCAGCGTGACAGATGCGCCGTCTTGCACACCATCAACCTTATTCCTCCTGCTGCTGCGATTTCTAAACTATAGACAGTTAAAGAAGTATAAACCGCTCAACAGATGTTGTTCTGCGTCCTCCAGCTTGGACCAATAGTATCAACGCTTTTTTTTCAACTTGGCTGCAAATGTTTGAAGTTAGTATTTTCCCAACTGGAGGGGTGCGGATTGAAGTCGCCTGCAAATAGCCAAATTGGTTAATGTTCTGACTAAAGTTCATATAAAATAGCGTAGGGGCAAGACAAGTGAAAAAGAAGTCGTTAAAACAGTTGTTCCTAATAAAATGACCACTTATAGGGAGAAGTGAGTTTGATATTCCTACTATAATCTCATTTTTTCTTTAAGGTCTTCAACGCCCTGCAAATAGTTTCCTCCTCTCTGCTGTCGTTCTCTCACGGTGCTAACGACACCGCCAATACCGTCGGCCCTCTGCTGGCCGTTTGGATGACCTACCAAACCGGTTACGCTTTCGGAGCTGCTGAGACCAGAGACGATTCGCAGGTTTGTTGCCCCTTTATTCGTTTAATTGTTCTTTTCTATGTTTTGAGCATTTCAAAGAACTAACTCTGCTAATGATTATATATGTTTAAGGTGCTGCTCGCCTTCGGCGCCGTGGCCATGATCGTCGGCTTTCTGACATTGGGTCATCGTACCATCAAGCTGATCGCGAAGGAGATTACCGTTGACATGAGCCCTATCTCAGGGTTCGCAATAGAGCTTGGCACAGCTTTCACCGTTCTGGTCTGCGTAAAAATTGGTAAGTATTCCTTATTTCAGTAGTTACTTGGTGGACAAATGAGCAGTTATGGCGATGCCTTCGGTGGTAATTTGCTCTCTTTCG
This sequence comes from Ancylostoma duodenale, assembly GCA_000816745.1. Classification (NCBI taxonomy): domain Eukaryota; kingdom Metazoa; phylum Nematoda; class Chromadorea; order Rhabditida; family Ancylostomatidae; genus Ancylostoma; species Ancylostoma duodenale. The sequence continues at coordinate 28,056 of KN727235.1, forward strand.
TTGAAAAACACTGCGGAGAACCCAAGCGAACCAGAACCAGTAATTCTCCATGTTACTGTGCTAGTTCAGTCACTCTGATAACTGAGCAGGATCTACATAGGCAGCTTAAGGACGTTCTTCAGCAGTAACACCTCATAATAGAGTCTATTTTGGGACGTGGTTACCCACCTTCCTCCTCCCCCCACTTCTGCCATTTTCTCCCTAATTGCTCCTAGAAGCAGCTGACGTAGAAAGATACGCCTAAGATGGGCCTTTACCCCGATATTTCACTGCTGGAGAATCGTGCTCGAACTGTCTATGTAACAGCAGAGTAAGCAATAACAAAAACGAAGTGGACATGTTCCTTCTTTGATGATGGGTGTTTAATGATGAAACTTTCCAGGAGTCCCAATCTCCTCAACTCACTGCGCAGTGGGCGCTGTGTTGTTCGTCGGCATGACCAAGTCCACAACGGAAGGAGTGTCGTTTAAGACATTCAAGAAGATCTGCATCGTCTGGCTGCTGTGCTTCCCCGTAGCAGCTGTTATATCACTCCTCGTCACGATGCTCTTGGTCCAGTTCGTTTGAGCTGTTGAGCTCGGTTAGGTTTAGGTAGTGGATCACGTTATTCTTCGTGCTATTCAAAAGAAGATATCCAATAACTGTACATTCCAC
>KN727236.1:0-10797 GCA_000816745.1 Ancylostoma duodenale
GATAAAGGTGACGGGTCCACTGCTGTGATAAGGGTGCGCCGGCGCGCAAAAGTGGGCGCGACGGGTCCACTGCTGTGATAAGGGTGCGCCGGCAACCAAAAGTGGGGGCGACGGGTCCACTGGTGAGATAAGGATGTGCCGGTTTTCAAAAGTGGAGAAGCGCCTGGAGTCGGGTCCAACGGTGTGCTCGGGGTGCGTAGGCTTTCAAAAGTGAGGAAGAGCCTGAAATGTGGCGAGCGGTGTTCACTGTTAACAACACGCTCTGAGTTAGGTCCATCTTTGCCCAAACGGTTCACTGGCGCCTTATAGCAATCGTAAACCATTGAATGTCAGAGCTCAGTGGTGAGAAGTATGCTACGAATGATTCTTTCCACTTCACACCCCTTCCTACGTTTCTCTCCTCTCATTTATTGATGAACTCACCGTACCCTCCTCTTTTATATGTTCAACCTGGCTCTTATCACTTAACCAGTTACAAGAAACAAAGAATGGTAAACCATTCCATGTAGTCATTCCAGGTTGAATCGGTGATATGTAGTTAGGAATAGCTATATCTGTTGAGTGAAAGATTGAGAGAGAATGAAAAAGGGACCAAGTCATGCGAGCGAAGCGAGCATTAGGAAAAGTCCGGAAGTCCAGCGTCAGCCGGGCGGCCAGACTGGTGAAGAGATAAAGTTTGTGCTGGCGATAAGTTTGGATGAGTTGTGAAATGAAATGAATGGGTGTTTTTGTTTACAATCACACTCTTTGCATATGATACCACATGTTTTCATTCCAACCTCCTTCTACTTCAAGCTCGGGTAACTCGACCATCTTTTTGTAAATCTGCTAAATTGGTAGAAATGAAAACCGCCTTTTTCGTAGGATTTGGCCAAATTGATCAATGCCTTCGTTTTCACTATAACGCTGAGTCCAGGAATATTGCAAAATCTGTGAGAGCAAAATTTTCGTGGGTGATGCCTTTAAATTGTTTCCCTCATTGTTTTCCATCAGTAACCAACACCACTACAGCGCATAAGTTTGCCATGAAATTGTTCTGGACACTCTCTAAGAGAACTACTCTTTTTATACGGAAAGAGGACAGTTGTGTTGCACTCACCGATTGGGCGTACATATGCTTTGTAAGCCTTTAGAAGTACATGATGAGTGCAGCGTTCTTTGTGCGGAGTGCTTTGAATAGATTGTATATCCTAAAGTTGGCTTTCGAGACCAAGGCTTTACAGTAAACATAGTTTATCATTTACCATTACCAACATGTATTGCGTATTGCGATCTTCCTTCTCGGTTAACTCACCGTTATCGAGTTTCATGTGTTGTCATCGTTGATTTTTACATATATCAATGAGTTTTGCCTGTTATTTTGCTTCTCGAGCTATGCCTTTTTTGTTCTTCTGGAATCGTTTGGTGTAATGTTTTTATGGCACACCCTAAGGGGCATCCAAATAAATAAATATAGAAGAGCTGAGGGGTCAAGGCCTTTTATCTTGTGGATGCTATGTTTTTCTTCGGATCTAGGCCAAATGTCTCATACTCACCGCACGCCTAACAACAATTATTAGAATTTTATTTATGCAAAGACAGAAAAAGCATATCAACAAAGCGGTAATCAACGTACATTTGCCAATCAAATTGTTTAGCTTAAAAAGAAAATCGCATTTACAATGCATCTGTTAAACGTGCTAGTTATCACAGTGCCAGTGAGTACTCTGCATGAAAAGCGTGGCTTAAAATTACACAGAAAAAAGTATAGGCTATACACCGCAACAAAGCGACTTCCCGTATATTACGCTCACTATAAGTTATGACCTTCTTAACGTTATGCATATTAAAGTAATGAAATGTAGTAAATCGCATAGCTTATTGATCAAGAAGATCAAAGTGAGCAGCACAAGTAAAGATGAAAATTGAGCACAACATTGAATAAGAACCCTGAGTATTCTATGTGGACATCAAATACAATGGATGCTCTCATGTGAAATTAGCATGTACAACTCAACGCGATTACGACCACAATCAAGGGTAAAGTATAGAAACACGGGCGAGAGGCCAGGCCTATTCTCCCATTGCGCTGAAGTTCCCAGCCATATAGTAACAATCCCAACTCGCACGGCTATCATGTGAGGCACATCTCGCACGAATTCATGCTCTTGTCGTACGACTCCACTTGCACGGTCGCCTTTGAAATTCCATATTTCTGCCGGATCAGTTGGCGGGCTGCTGTCACCGTGGATAGCGCATGTTCTGATGAATCTGAAATGAAAGCCTTCAATCAAGGTGTTCACAAAATTCAAAGTAAAAATAATTGGACGGGTTTTCTCAAAGACATCATCGCGTCCAATCGCAGAATCATTTCGATTTCCACATGAATCGCTAGGAGCTGCTGATCAGAATGATATATGCAATCGATGCAAAACTCGCGAGAAACCCGGCTTCGAATCGCAATTTTCAGGGAGCATGTGGGCGGAGTCGGAGGCGGGGCCAAGGCGGAATGATGGGATTTTAGATAATGTGCCTTCGGAAGTGCGACTTCTGAGAAAATTCGTACTATTCGTGAGAGTTCCTCATCCCTAACAGGATAGGAAATGCACTCCATGTGCAACTATCAAAGAAGCATATGGTGAGCCCCGCGTTGGCTCCGCCCACAAGCTCCTCAGGAAGTGACGTTGGTAAGCGAATTTTTCAGCGGTTTTGCATGGATTCACGTATATCATTGGAATCAGCAATTCCTGGAGATTCTTTTCATGCAAAAATCTCAACGATTCCGAGAATAGGCGGGGCCTACGCCGATGGGGGAAGGGGGGGGGGGGTGGGGAAACGATCACTCACCAACTGCTAGATGTACCGATAACGCCGTCTTGTCCATGTTAAGAGACCACATGTGAAGGTCGTGCACACTCTGGACATTTTCCAGTGCAGAAAGGTCCTCTTTCACTGCGCTAAAGTCCATATGTCGTGGAGTGGCTGAAAAATACACGTTTAATAGGTTTTTCTACGGGGCGGCACTTGACAGAGCACTAGTTCCAGCAAAATTTAAGCTACCGTACCTTCCATAAGAACAAAGAAGATGTCCCTGAGTACGTGAATGGTGGTGAATAGTACAATCACAGAGAAGAAGAATGTACAGATCGGATCAGCCAATTCCCAGCCAGTAAACTGGAAACATAAATAATTATAATAGTCTCCAAAGAAGTACATATGCATTAATAATTTTAAAAAAGCATAAAAACAATACCTTAATGACTAGAGCAGCAATTAAGACTCCAATTGATTGAATAAGATCACCGATCACATGAATGAATGCGGCACGTACGTTCACATTTTTCCCGGAACTACCAGCTCCATGTGAATGCGAATGGCTGTAAAAATCAGCTTTACTACTTCCAGTTGCGAATAGAGTAACCCAGGTAAAAAGAGGTAAATTCGAGTAATCCAATTACTTACCCGTGTCCACCACCATGATGAGCGTGTCCATGACCGCCGCTACCAAAGTGCAGTACACCTCCCATGATGATATTGAAACCAACACCAACACTAGCAGTGATCAACATCACGTCAGCCTCGACGCCTGCAACGAATCGATTAATTTTGGCGCAACGGGATATCGATCGCTGGCGTCTTGCTCCTCATTGTGACAGATGTCTCAATAAGCATCCCAAATTCTCCACAAAAAAAAACAAGTTCAAAGTCTGGTTTTTCAAAACGTTTGTCAGAAATCATGTATTTCATTGTGATCAGCATTTCATAGGGATTCTTTTGATATAAAGAGTTGTAAGAGTTATCCAGATACCACTGTTTAGTGTTAATTCAAAATTAACGAACAAAACTCACTGAGATCGTTGTTCACAATCCGTTCAATGGCCAGTAGCACGAGCACAGTGGTGAGCACCCAAAGGATGATGACCGAAATCATAGCTCCAAGCACTTCAGCTCGATCGTATCCCCAGGAAAGTCGTTTGCTCGCTGGAAATCACAAAGTATATAACTCAAAAATCCTGGAAAAAATCGATAACTAAAGAAGGGAAGGGTGGGAATAGGATCAGAAAATATCTCTTAGTAGATCAAAATTATGTGTGGTGGAGCAAAAATTGCATTGTGCACTTGCGAAACTGGTTCTACAAGTCGCTGATATTCTCCAAAAATCACAGCAGAATGCAGAAAAGAACAATATAAAATATACTGCTACAATATCGGGTCCAGAAGAGCGTGTTTCAGAGCTTAATTATTGTCTTAAAATACAAGAAAAGGAAAAAAGGAAATTCCATGCTTAATTTTTTCTTTACTATGTTTTTTTTACTTTTCATCATAGCAAAGTTAACTATGCGGTTCGCTTCCTTAAAAGCTCCGCCCCATACAAGCCACTCAAGCTTAAACTTTCGATAACACAAACTACACTTTACCGATGAAGGACCCTAATGAAAAAGGTTTTACATCTACAAGGCTAAACGGTATTGAAAGCTACTACTCTGCACAAGAAGAACAGAACAACACCTACGTGGCTGTCTGGCAGTCCTAATCGCCACAATGGAGATGACAAATGACAGCAGATCTGACAGCATGTGTCCTGCATCGGTCATGATCGCCAACGATGAGGCGAAAAAGCCTCCAACAAATTCGGCGATGATGAACACCAATGACAGCACCGCAACGGCCCATAGCACTTTTTCGGCTCGTCTTCCCTGAAAAGAGTTGCGATAGATTTGAAATCAACGGAAAATTTGTCTCACAATCAGGTTTTCTAGTCCATTTTTGGAGCGCTAAGCCGCTCCTAAGATCAAGGATACGTATTAAATGTTGCAGAACGGTGTGCTTCGTAATTAAACCTCTTCCATCCGCAATACTGGCTGCTTAGCAGAAGCCGAGTAATTTGGATACGACTATACTCTCGAGAATTATAGCGCTTTCTGTCGCTGCGTCGCGGTAGTATCGATTTTTGCACGTATCGATCGTGTGTGGCGCGTCGCTGGCGCCATCGCCGCAGTGGTCGACTCAAAATCGATATGCACCAAAAGCACTGTCGTCCTAGCGAACGAAAGTGTAGTAGCAGAAATAGGTACGTTTTGCCTCTCCTCTTTCTTGGCAATAATTCAATGCCACCAACTTCTCGTAAGAAGGCGTGTCCTTTCGTCGTCTGCTGTCTCTAAGAAGCCACACACTCTCTGCATCTTCCACCCCGCCTTTTCTATAGCACCTAGATGCACAACACCTTTTACAAACTTAACTTAAAGCATTTTATCAATTTTTTCATAAAGTTCTTACACCAGCCAGCCCCCAAACTGATCTAATTACACTGAAAAAGAGCTCTATATAAACAAGATTGACTACAGAGATAAGCAGAAAATAAGAAAACTCTTCAGGAAATTCCTGGAAAAAGCAAAAACGCGTACCTATTTTGAGCTCCTCGGCAAAAGAAGCAAATCCCCTAAGAACCCTAACCAACCCAGTCTGCACGAACAAAAACGCACCGATCAATGTCTTATCACAACACCTCGTCAATGAAACTGGAAACGCAACCGCGCAAAATGGCTCATTGTCAAAAATTTCGCACCCCCCCCCCCCCCGGGAAAAAGTCAAGAGTCCACAAGTTCACAAGTCCAAATCGTTGCATAACAACACATATTCACACATCGCTCACCTTCGCATTTTCATCATGGCCGTCCTTGGTGGTTTCAATGTCAATTGATGAGTTCTCTGATGAATTCGTAGTAGCAGTCATGATTAAACACACCTTATATGGTTGTGTAAGTAATTTCTGGATACTGTGGTGAGTAGTAAGGTAAACTGTAATGGGAGCACTGTGTGTAGGAGATGGTGTGTTATCGCAAAAACGAACACAAGCGTACACATATATCATCGCAAGACACGCAAAACAATCAGAATCATTGGGTGGTGGCCGGAAATTAGGGTAAAATAGTCAAGTAGTAAGATGTCCTGGAAGAAGTCAAAGCCCAAGAAGTCAGGTGAAATTTTACACATAAAAATCTTTTGCTTGGCATAACTGGAGAGCGTACTAATATTTTTGGGTAGAGTAACCTTACCCAAACCTATACTAGCCTATAAACGGTTCAGCTACCTTACAAGTAATAGTGTGTTTGAAGATGAGTAGAAACCAGGAAAGTAGCCAAACCATGGTGTTCCACAGCTCAATACGTAGATTCTCCAAGGCCACCTCTAATGTCCAATTTTTGACGAATACAGGAGGAGAAAACACTTTGTAGTGAGACCACGCCCACATGGGCCAAAAATTCATAAACTTTTTAGGGGTAGAGTTCATCAAAATAGAGGGATGATTGCCCTCAAATAAAGGAATTAATGAAGAAATCAGAAATAAAGAGCTCTAGGCCTTAAATCAGAATCATTCACCCAAATCTAAACAAGTGAAGGTTCTGAAAGAGGGTAAAGCCATGGGTAAATATAGGTAGTAAAAAATGTGGTATTTATCTTTTGAGTCATTAAAAGTAAAATAACCACTGACATACAGGAGCCTTAGTGAGGAATTTACGACCCTTTTTAAGGCATTAAGAGTTATCGCACCTAGTCACGTGGGTTTCCAAACGTGGAAATAGCAATATTTCCCTAGCCTAGTTTTACCATTTCAATGACAGCAAGAGATTTCAGTAGAAAAAAAATAAGGAATGTCTAATCATGCGTATAAGAGATAAAACATGCCGTCTAAAGGAGTAAACTAAAAAATGAAATCGTAAGTCCATGAAATCCTCAGCTATTATTAAAATTCCAGAAAAGGAATTCCACTGAAAATGATGAGAAGATACCAAGGAAAGCCCTGACGTGGTTTTAAAAAAAACTGTTAAAAATGGCTACGTTCCGAAAAAAATACCATGAGAATGGCACTCAAAACCTCATCCTAAGCCAGGCTACGCCGTTGGAAAGCTCTAATGTCCAAGAAATGGTGATCCAAACAAGAAACAATGGCTGAGGACGAGAAATGACGTCAGTACCCATGCCGGGCTGTTCACCGGCACGGAAATGACACCATGCTGCGCCGTGTGAGCATGTTTTAAGACTGGCCGTTATCAGTTCCACGAGTTCAGGTGAAAAGATAGGAGGGTTATATGACTCAACGTCGGGACAGAGAGACAAAATCAAAGATCACTACACCCCCATAAAAGTCATTACATTATACAGAAAATCCAGAATCCAGGTCATGACATTTGCAGGAGCTCGAAAACTCCTAAATCTAGGTAAAGAAGTGAAGTAAAGGTGAAGTGAAGTGAATGTTTAGAGCTTATCAGTATCACCAGGGAGCTCTACTTAATTCGAAAATCGCGACTAGCGCCCGACTGAACCACTACGTCACCAAAAAATAGCGTAAAAAATATTTTTCACTTAAGCATTTCACATAAATTGATATTCACTGGGTAAGTGTCTGCATAAACTCCAAAATCAGAACCCCCAGCAAGAAATCAATCAATAGCCAATCAATAAAAGTCAGGATAAGATCGATAAGTCCAGGTGCCGCTGCGAACTTGCTAGTGAGACAACCCAAGCACCATCATCATCACCACCACCACCACCACCACCATCAAGTAGCAGCTGAGAAAAGCACACTGTCCGAGTGTCACCTCGACGGGCGGGTGTGGTGTGCTTTTTAAACAACTCACGACAGTGAACAATTGACCTCACCTTAAAATTTTGATTCAATTACCTCGTCGAACAATTTTTTCACGGAGAACAACAACAATGCAAACATACAAAAAGACGGCCGTAAATGTTTCAAAGTGCACGTACTCCGCTCATTGAGGAAAACTCGAATTCGAAAAAAATTCGAATTTCCGAGCCACCGCGATTTCTCAAACAGGTCGAGATTCTAAGGTGTTCGCTGAAGAGTAGAGTGGCTAAACAAACTCATAAGTAACAATGGTAACAATACCAAGGCACTAGCGAGAGCGAGGGAAAATAATTCGGAAAAACTTGAAAGAGGTAGCTTTTCAGGTGCAAATAAGCAAGTAAGCACTTAGTAGACGCGCAAAATTCGTAAACAACCCAACGATTCTAAACGTCACATCATACATAAACTAAAGAAAGCAGCTCTAACATAGCAACGATGCTGCAGGACTTCCGCAGTACTACAGCAGAAGAAACATGGCAACAAGGCAGGACAATTTCCGGATCTCTGAGCAAAATAGTAGAAAGAATGCCAACTTTTTACTAATTTGCTACTAAAAGTCAAACAATCAAAAGATAGCCCTACTGGTAAACAACAAAAGTAATGTCTATTAAAAACCAATAGACTAAAAATCAGCTCATTACACTGTCAACCTTGGACAAATTCTCAATTTGACTTAATGCAGCAATAACAACAAGTTACTGATGTTTGTATAAAAGCACGCAGGTTCAGGCCAACCTTCCATAAGTTCCTGGATTCCCTTCCCCTACAAATCCACAACCACCCCTCCACAAAGCGTCTTCTAATGGATCTCACATGCCATAGCAGATGAAAAAGTGGCGCTGCGACAAGTTCCGAGGGTATCCGTGTAGCTTGTCGCATCGCATTCATCGCACCTCGTCATACAGGATGATATGTGTTCGTCGACGGCGAACTTTCACTGTCACTACGATTTTTCCAGCATATCCAGGGAATTCCATCTCATCCACGCCTAGTATAAACACAACCTTACACCTTCCGCTTCTGGATACTGAATAAACACAGGCAAAGCTGCATTTTGTAATCTTTAGTCAATTTAGCTGCGTCACCAAACAAAACTAGTCCTTTCAGGAACCATCTGGAGATCTGGGGACAAGTTCTCGAACAAAATAATCTCATTCCTAAAATGTTAAAAGGTAAATATGCAAGAAGGGCAGTGGACCGGAAAACAGCAACTAACCAGCTGATAAAATCAAGCGTTCAGCTGTGAGGAACTAAGAGTGCATTATTGTGCTGTCAACATGCCCTCCACCCTCTCGGTCAGGTTGGACGAGTTACTGCCGAAGGCGAGTGCGGTAACTCGTCCAAACACTGGGTGTAGAGCGTTACACCTGGAAAGGGCGGTGCTGGCGGACTCTACGTTTGGCCAATCCGTTCAAATGACCAATCGCAGAGCTCAGTGGCATCGTTCCTTCCAGGTATAACGCTCTACACCCCCAAACCATCCATAAGTTTGCCTGAGGGTCAAAACCTGGATAGAATAACGGAGAACTCGTTCAGAGTTCCTTATTATGCAGAATAAATCAAAATCGAGCATTAATCACAACAAAGACTCAAACTCTCACCCCCATCCCACCTCCAGGACCTGAGGCCGCACACATCACTGGGATAACCCATGAGATTACCCAGGGTAAAGATATTGACAACTCCGAATTTATTCTTCGTTAACACGAGTGTCAACAAGTTTACATGACTGGGTAAATCCACGATGAACGTGTTAACGCTCGTACTAACGAAGAATAAATTTGGGGTGTGCTAATCTTTACCCTGGGTAACCTCACTGAAGCATGCGGCCCAGGGATCCCAGTTCTCATCAAAAAAGGCGAAAACTCGTCCATAAAGGAAAGTAAAGCGAAATATAGGACAATAAGGAGCAGATTGCAAAGAGGAGCATTCTGAGACAAAAAAAAAACTTATTTGTCGATGCTCAATAACAACCTAACTATATCCCCATTAGAACAGGATAGATATAGATCTACGTCAAAAACTCGTCCAAAATTCGAACAGCAAAGGATCTAACTCGTCCATGAAATCAGGCAAAGATGCAGAAAAATGTAGAAGCATCACTATAAAATACAAAATAGAGCAGAAAAATTGATTCCTTGGAAGTTTTAACCGGGCACGATGCCACCAGGCTCCGCCCAATCCATGGGATCCTAACGGTCGTGGGCACGTTCGATGGATAACTAAAAGCCTGCCAGTCAGATAGGGGCTTATTTACTCTACAACTCCTGCACCGGAAAACCTCACTGCCATTAGCGTATGCTCCCATAAGTGTCCATCCAACAGCGAACAACGAAACAAAAGCCTAAGACATCGACGAAGGTGCCAAGAAGCGGGGTTTATATTGCGCGAATAGAAGCACGGAATTACAATCATGTAGGGGGCGCACCCCTGCCGCTCATCGCTAGCATACCAACTGAATATACGGCCAGAAAACCCGAATCTTTGTTATTGTTTTGCGAGAAGACGTTGCTGGCTGGCTGGCTGATGAGCGAGTACGCTGACGCCAAAAGTAGCACACACGCACGACCACCGGGCGATGAAACTGCCACAAGTCGCGTCCGCATAGAAAAAACCAGCTCCTGCTGTGAATTCTTGGGATTTCCCACACCCGGCGAACGACCACCGGGAGGGTGGGGTGGGGGCGGGGGGGGGGGGCAAGTAGTCTCGATTACTCGGTACAAATCATAGATGTACATTCCTGGCAAACAATGCCAGGATCGACCAAAGGTTAACGTCGTGCACGGGAACATGGTGAACTATGGCGCCAATGTTTTACCCATGTGATACCACACGAGTTACAGTGCTTCATTTCTTATCAAGTTGACTAAATATATCTACCACAAGACTTACCCTATAACCTAATTGCACTAAGACGTTAAGAGTACCATAACAAATGTGTTTGCGCCGGTTTTTCAAGGGTGCAGACCTGATTGTTCTTTTAAATTGTTTACGCAACAGTGCATCACTTATGAAGAACGCTACTCAGCCAAAGAGGTCATTCACGAATGAATGAATGAATGAATGAATGAATGAATGAATGAATGAATGAATGAATGAATGAATGAATGAATGAATGAATGAATGAATGAATGAATGACGTGAAAAAATGAATGAATGAATGAATGAAT